>JAGDQP010007789.1:38869-65755 GCA_022664845.1 Lepisma saccharinum | reverse complement strand
ACACACACACACACACACACACACACACACACACACACACACACACATACATACATATATACATATATATTGTCAGGTTCGGAACACTGACAAATGGGTTGCTAGCGACGGGGACACTTACAGTATTTTCCCATAGTATCGAATAATGTTTGTCAAGTTTGGTGTGGATAAGTCTAACGTAAAGTAAACAATTTGGGAATTTCGATTTAAATATAGATTGGCAACCCTGACCCATTACACCAATCAAGACGGCTGAGGTGGCTCTGAACTAGTTTAGCCAAGATATTTCCAACGATACCTCAATCACCTCTCAACACCTTGTGATTCATGATATATATATTTTTAACACGGACAGACAGACGGACAAAGCGGTCATATAAGGGGCCCCTTACTGTTAACTACACTATTAAGGGACAAAAAAGACTACAAAAGCAACAACCATGGTCTAGTTATTAACGTGAAGGACTTCGATCAGCACTGAGGAGGCACGCAGGTTCAACCCCGATGCCGATTATTCTGACTGACCTTTCCCACGGTTTTCCTGAGTTTCTCCAGGCGAAAATTTGGATGGCACTTTAGATAATAACCTTGTCGCTATCTTTCACATTCCTATCCTAAAAGTCAAAGTTTCTTTTTTTAGCACAGAAAAAAAATTAAAGGTATGTTCTTGATGTATGAGTGGTAACGCTCGCTCACTTGTAATCTAGAAGTCCCATGTTCTACCATCGATGGGTACTTAAATATTATGAGTACACTTTAAACTGTCCGGTTTTAGAATGTCATCTTCACCCAATGAAACGCAGTGGCGAAGTATTGTGGATTAACTTTCCCCAAATATTTTCTAGTCGCAAGCCTGTATCTGGGCTGAGCATGTAGCGTCGTCAGAATAAGAATTGCAAAAATGAGTCAAGTTATAACTTCAAAGACATTTCATTCTAGACATGGTCCAGATAGTAACGTCGTGGAGTTAGGATCAACAATATGAGGCGGGTTCGAACACTGTGGCTGCCGATCCTGACTGGCGTTTTTTTAGGGATTCCCTCAACGGACGAATGCCGAGTTAGTACGTTAAGTAAGGCCGTAGTATGATATTTTCCCCATCCTCTACCTATTCCACCTCAGCCTGAGCCAAAGATGCCAGAAGGGCCATACATGAATTCAACTCAAAATTCATTTTATACACTAAAAAAGTGTCCAAAAGATGTTACCGGAAAGCCCTGTAAAAGTGAGAAAAAATATCTAACACTGTTCGATTGAGCCTTAAAAGGTAATCAAACTCTTTTTATTGCCGACTATCTGCAATACTGAAATGAAGCGTTATAATTGGTCACACTTTCAGCTGGTTTTTCAATATATACCGTTACAAAATAAAACCTAATAACGCCTATATTTAGTCAATAAATTATGAACTGTCCGCTAAAAGCAAACAAAAAATTACCAAATATCAATTAGAACGTCACCTGCATCTGTCAGATTTGCTTACACACAATATTTCTTTTCCCCCCACCTAAATGAATGCTCGTCTGCGATATCCACATAGAAAGGGCAATGTACTCTTACGTCTGGATGCGGTAGGGTAAAGTAATGGGAAATTCAATGTAATCATAATTTCGTTTCCGAAACACCGGAATTAAAGGATTTTCAGGATTTGGTGGCTATAAAACGATACTGTAACTAGTTTTCGTGTTGCAATGTTCCCTTCGTAAACCGGTTCATTTACCCAAGAGACCTCTTTATCGTTAACGTTAATGAGTACAATAAAATATAACGCCGGCGTTTCTCCATTTCACCTGCATATCTCCCACCTCTCATTAAATCGTCAGCTCCTCTTTAAACTCGATTCAAACGTTAACGCGTTGAAAGAATGACGGATGAGCGGGTTTTTTTTTTTTACATGCACCAAGAGAGAAAGTTTCCTGTTACACGGACACAATTTTCACACGTGTACGATCTAAAAAAAAAAAACCACTTCTGCTGTATTTATCGCAAATATACAATGAGTCAATTCTTAATCATTTTATGCACTTTCAATGTACGAAGCAGTTAACACGCGGGTTGCTGCAACTTACAAGAAGGGGAGCACGGTATGGGAATTTTAGTTTGTAAGTAGACTTTGTGTCGTAGTAGGTTACCCCTCAGGTATTAATATACGAAAATACTAGAGAGCTATATTGAGTAAGTTGCGAGATAACATGGGTCGAAGTTTACATAACGTCTTGGATACATATCTTAAGCCTGAATATGTTCTTTGCTAGTACCAGCACAGGTAGGCGAAATCAAGAACTAAATTAATAAAAATTAAAGCGTAGAACCCCCACAGCAAACGATGTTCATGTTAATAATGCTAGCTAATAATGACACTAATAATAATACTAGTAACAACAACAAGCATTTGATTGCATTATTCATATAAGTTATATCCACTCTTTCGTAATATAGTAGAGTATCGCTTATCCGGATGATCCACTATCCGGAGAGTTCCGAGTCATAAATAAAAAATGAAGAAATAAGCTATTTTAAACTTCCACAGAACTTTTAAAGTATATATTATGACGGTCTAATCTAATTATTCTTTAATGTGTACTGAGTGCAATATGAACGTACTTATTTTCGTTTATGGGTACAGTAAATCCATAACATAACACGTCCATAACAGTCTTGTTTTATTGTTCTGAAAGTAAGTCGATTTTATTTTCATATTTAGCGATAAAAAAATTACTTAACCTGGCTTTAAGTAACCCCTCTTCGCTCGCTCGAGATATTGTCCGTCTTTTAAGTACGATTATGCTGAATATAGGTTTTCCGGTCGCTACTTGTCCTCAATTAATTCTGATAATTGATGCTCTATTGTATCTACTTTATTGCACCATATGTTAATGTATTTATTATGAACGCTCCCTTGTTTTTCTAGGTATATAATTCTTGAAAGTTATAAATACGAGTAATAGAGTTGGAATACATTAAATTTTCTATCCTTTAATGCATTTAAAATGATTCTTTACTTCTTTAATATTTTGTAATCAATTTTTGATAACACATTCTATGAAAGATTGACGTTCGTGTACTTAATTTGATTTGACGATCACAAAGATTTAATAGTTTTCTATAAATGAGAAGCTTAAATGTACCAAGTTCGAAAATTTGCAATTTTTGTATTTTTGGGTCATTTTAGTAACTAATGACTTCGGCCCGTTTCGAGTCCATTAGCTAATATGTTAACTCTTTAAAATCCACAAACAAACATCCATGCTCCAACCGGGATTCGAACCCGGAACCTTCGAATCGTTGGCTTTACCAAGTTTCAAGTTGATTAGTCAATGGAAAATGAATAAAAAAAAACAGACAACACTGCGCACTCCTTTGATAATTTCGAAGGACAACGATTCAAATTGAAATACCAAGTCTGAAGGATTTAAGGATAATTTCCAATTATTTTATTAATTACAGTTAACTGGATTATTCTATCGTATATATAATGATTGAATATTATATTGTCATCAGAAGTAAGCAAGTTTATAAATTTTTAAAGAAATTGGATGATGGGCAGTGAGTTAAAAATCAATTACAAGATTTTACCAGAGATGATTACAGAGCAAGTTAATATAAAGCGTGTAAAAAGGTAAAATTACAGGCGAAACAATCATTTTTTATGTTTTTGTGCACGGAGAACAAAGTTATATCAGTGTAAAGGCCATTCAATTACTGTGAGAAGCAGTGAAATGTGGGACTATATGTCCTAGGTCGGACATATGGCGCGAGAGGCTGGGAGTGTTAAAGTTATGGGAATCGCGTATGATGAAAAAATTACTTAACCTGACTTTAACTAGCCCCTCTTCGCTCGCTCGAGATACTGTCCGTGTTTTTTTAATGCGTGTCATTCATAACAAAGTGTCGCAATTTGTATTCCTCCGTATGGTGCCATGTTCCTGCATCTTGCTCAACTCGAGTGCGTATTTAACGGAATATTAATAAAAAATTATACATTTTCGCAACACTTTTTGGATCGCTGGTTGCTGCTAGGTGTTTATAAAAGTGCCTGCGTGAATTATTTGAAAAATTGGTTACAAAATTTGTACCGGGACAAATATCGCAAGTTAATGAAAGCGTAATAAGAACTGCACATATTTAGAATAGTATATTAATGGAACTAAGAAATTACAACGACATTTCCTCTATATTACACACGGAGAAAGGAACACAGAACCCGTAAGCTTGAAGCACAAACAGGCAAACATGACAAAAGAAGTTCTTCAAAACAGACGAAAGAAATACACAAGATCTTGGGAAATATTGATCCGACATGCTACTGGAAATAGAATACCTCTCTTCTTCAATTTGCCTCACAGGAGGGAATAGACGGTGGTCGATTTTTCTCCAAGAGAAACATAATATTATTAATTTACGTCAAGTTGCTCGCTGCCTTCTCCATCCTTCTCCTTTCGTTCGCTTTTAACAGGGACTGACTGAAAATTTCTTCGAAGAAACAGCGTCGCCAACCTTCAGCGCAAATATTCCATCCAGGGTGGTATCAAATTATCCCTATTCCACTTCCAATTAAGTTACCCTCAATTTAATGTCGACATAATAAAGCATTTCTTGATACTACAGTTACAACACTGTCCTCCTATTTCGCTTCTCTCACAATATAGTATTACTTTTAACTGCACTTATTTGATATTCTTTTCCTTGTGAATGAAAAAAATAAATAAATAAAAGGCTACGTACAAGGTGTAAAAGTCACAAGAGCCTATTTAAAAGGCTATCTATAAACTGTGAAAGTCACAAAAGTCTACCTGCACACTTTGAAAAGCCTATTCATATACGTGTAAAAGTAACAAAAGACTATGTTTAAACTATAAAAGTCAAAAACAGGCTACGTATAAATTTAAAAAGACTATCCATATAGCGTAAAAGTAACAAAAGGCTACAGATAAACTGTAAAGTCTCAGTATTTCTCTCACATTTTAATAGCATCTCTTACACACCTCGAGTAAGTTTTGACACGTACGTCTATATTTACACTTTCACTTCATATCACCATTTAAAGCTTTTGTGTGTGCTCTCTAATCCATGTTAACACGAATCAATAAGCGCGTTCTAGTAGCTTAGAAAGACGTAAATAGGTTCGTGCAAACGAAATAGAACTCGTGTTGAATGGGTGATAATAGCTCATTGCTTAAACCAACTGACAAGCAAACATACTGATAGGGCAGAAAAGAATTATCCGAAAAAAATTCGAGGGCGAAACAAGAAAACAGGCACTAACCAGAGACAATGAAGGAAGAAACATTATCGTACACGAACATTCTCTTGTTAGGTACAGTATCAATCATTATTAACTTCAGTACTAACAAGTGAACGTTTTTCTTACCAGAAGGTAGAGTATACCGTCATCTAACATTCACATTGTCTTATACACTGTAGTCGACCACACCCATTGGCCTAGTCGTCAGCGTGTCTGATTATACGGACGGAGTTTTCCCGGGTTCGATTCCCGGCGCTGCCAATAATTTTTCTCAAGGCGTGTGGGGTCTGGAACGGTGCCCACCCAGCATCGTGATGCAATTGGGGAGCTGCTATGAATAAATGACAATGGCGATCACAGTAAGAGCTTAGGGTCTTCTCTCCCAATCCGTCTGATCAGTAGACCAATCTTCTCCCTCCAGGGAGAGGTCTCATCCAGTAATTGATTGAATATGGCTGTGATTTACTTATTTATTATGCACTGTTGTCATTGCTCACTTCACTATCGGCATTCACTTCATCACTCTCACTGTTCTTTTAAATAAATTAAATATAGGTAGGACAGTGAAAACAGGCATAGTTTGAGTAGGCATTATAGAAAGTGGGGAAGAATTACCGAGAAAATCAAGCGGCAGTTAGGAAAGGTAGGAGTGAAAAAATATAGGAAAGGAGGTAAGAGAATCCTGGACTTAGTGAGAAACAAGAAGAAAGGTGCTCTAAAGGAAGAACGAAGAAGAATGGTATACAGTGTTCCGTGTATGAACTGTGAGGCAGTGTATATAGGAGAGACGAAAAAGAAATTACAGGAGAGGCTTAAATCACACAAGGATGACGTCAGATTAAAAAGAGACAGAAATGCTACTTATAAACGTACTGGAAGAGGCGCATGATATATTCTGGAAAGGGGCGGAGATAACAGAACAAAATAAGAAGATGATGGTTAGGAAAATTGGAAAGAAGCTAGGAGAGTTAGGGAAACGGGAGATAAAGCGATGAACTGGAATGGTGAGTTGAGTATAAATGAGGAGTGGGAAGACATACTGGGAAGAGAAGAGCGTAGAAAGTATTCCAGAAAATAGGGACTGTTCTGTATTGTTCTTGTTCTTTATTATTATTATTTATTCATTTTAATTATTTAATTTTTAAGCTTCCTTTACATTATGTGCTATTTTTTATTTATTTGTGGCTTATTTATTTAAATTTATATATTTTATACTTATTATTTATTTATCTAAAATATTTTTGGCGTCTCGATTCCAATTCCTTGTTATGTTGTTTCCTGTTACAAGTTTGTTATAGCGATCTAGTTAACTAGGGGTGTGGCCTGTGATTGGTTAAAATTTGTTTAGTTCTGGAAAGTAAACCAATTCTGGGACGTGATTGGTGGATGACGTAATGAACTGTTAGTGATGATTAGTGTTTCGTCTGAGAAAGATGATGTTAGAACGCTGAAACTGTAACGCTTGCTGCGTTTTTTTACAATGAAATTAAGTGTATAGTCTTGTCGCCTGTTTTAATTTAATTACGTATGGATACGAGGCCTCAATATAATTATGTTCTTTCATAGTACGTCATCCTTGTTGCTATCCAGCAGATTCAACACGCAGCCTTTTTGAACCCCTTGCTGACGGACTACGATGCTACTGTGCATCACGAAGCGAGAATCCACTCACACAGAAGAGTGACTGATGGCTTCCGAATCTCACCAGCTGGTGTGAGGGCATGATCCCCTTCCAGAAGCCAATCGGAATACTATTTTCGGAAGAGAATGGAAAAAAATCAAGTATGTGTGTAGTTTTGTAGTCATGTATCCCGTATTATGACCAAGTCAGTCTTTAGTAGAGCAAGTTAATTCTTCATTTCATGAGTTACATGTCCACAACTAGTATGGTTCTCTTGATCAACAGTAAAGAGTAAACTTGATTCGTTTACTCTTAACTGCATTGTTGCATTATTTTAAAATGAAAAATAAGCACAATTTTTAAACAGCATACCACATGATGAAATGTCATGAAAACTAAGCTACCGATTATAAGGCTCAACCTAACTTCTCGCAGCTGAATTCTGGGTAGAAAGTGCGACTTATTTTCGGGCCAATACGGTATGTTTTCTTTTTTCTTCCGTCATGACCAGGAAGTCAAAGTATGTGCGCATACAAATTTGGGCAAGTCGAGCGCAATTACTTTAGAAGATATCAATGATTCTTGTCTGTGGAGAGTGGTCAAAAAGTGTGGAAACGCCCTTATGGTTTTAAATTGCTAAAAGAAATGCAAAGCAAATACACAGTAATGGGTACTGGATGGAAGGCGCTACCTGTGGTAGGATACGTTTGTAATGGCCACCATCTTCAAGTCCGCCATACTGAATTTCGTTTGATTTTCTTTAAATGGGAAGAGGTCGTGAAATATATGGTTCTGGGTTACGAGTTTCCGGAAATTACGTTTCTGAAGTCAGTTTCGCAGTACATGTAATACTGCGAAAGATAAAGGAATGTGACTTTAGTATGGTATAATGATGCAATAGCCTGAAAACAGTCATTTCGTTTACAAATAACGAAAGGAAATAAAACCCAAGTGCATACAAATTGTTCCTGGGTAAAGCCCTAACGATATAGATTCGTATTTATTTGGGTTTCATTCCCATTATTTCTTAATAAATAAATAAATAATAAAAATAAATAAATCAATAAAAAATAAAAATAAATGTATCTCTCTCTCTCAAAGGGGTTGTTAGCCTATTATAGTACCGTACGCATAACATATATGAGACATTAATCGTTTGTATTTCATAAGCGCACGAGTTCATTCCCAAAAATTTTACTAAAATTTTGGACACCTATATCTGCGATAGGGCTAGCTACTAAAATGTTGCCAGTTGCAGATGGTAACTTCTGTTGTAGAAAATTCACAAGTATGATATTCAACAGGAAATAAAACTAAAGAACAATGAATATGTGATGTTTTTACAATGAGTCTATGTTTAAGAGACTTCGGGAGTCCCCACCCCACCCCACCATCCTCACCATTTAGATTTTTAAAATCAAGAATATTGTTGAAATTTTGAAATGCGATCCCGTTCTGCTCCTTCCTCTTTCTTTCCTTCTTGCGTCCCAGCCACGATGTAATATGATCCTCGTTTTCCTCCATCCGAGCTACACAGCCTATCCATCTTAGCCGTCGTGATTTCATAATTCTTCAAATATCGGATGAATCGTAATCTGCTGAGTTCTTCCTTATGTAGTCTCCTCCATCCTCAAAACATCTCGACCCGCATATCGTTCTTAAAATCTTTCCAAATACTCGCAATTCATGTTCAAAAGGGAAGTTATCTTAATATAACGTATTTTCCTGTATCTATTGAATTTGTCTCTGTTCAGATATAGTTTTTCCGTTGTTTTTTTTTTCTTGCTATTTTCCGATGTTAATTCCTAGTGTAAAATGGCTACCACATGATGTACTTTAAAGAAATAAATGGGTCATTCCACGTCAGATGAACACAGTCATTTACCTCACCATCTCAGATTTTTATGGATTTTCGTATATTAATAGGATCTGATGAGAAACATAAAAAAATGTGATATTGTAGTCCTGTGTCATATATTTCTGGAGTTACAGCATCTCATAACTTCGAATTTTTCCCGAAATTTTGAGTTACATTAATTATTTAAAATGCTTGTAACTTTTGTCCTAACTAAGATAAAGATGTCATTCTAGAGTCGTTGTGAAGGTCTTGGACATACGTTTCATTACATATGAAACACTTGCACCTCCCTATGAAATTGAAAATTTGACCTTGAATAGAGAAACATTACGTCACCTTCGATTTTTGCGAAACTTTAGGAAAATAATGGTCTTTTATTTGTGAAGACATTTGCAAAGCTCCACAATGGGAAACTCATGGGAAGATGAGCATTTCTAAAATTTAATTTACGGCTGGTAAGCGTTCTTCCGGTATTTTTTTTTCTCCTTCATCTTAAATTAAGAGTAGCCGACCCCGGTATCCGTGTGATCTAAAGCGTTAGGACAGCGTTCCCAAGGTTCTCACTCCGAATTTCGGTTGGGACATAGATGTTTGTGGATTTTAAAGACTTCACATCTGGTGGAATCGAGCTGGACCTAAGTCATTAGTTACTTTTTTTTATCAGCACAACATGCAGCTTTTAATTTGAAATCCATTTCGATGCTGACAAGGGACGGTCACGATATGTTGTCGTTGAAATCCAAATAAAACATAGCGCATCTGAAAGAGCATGGTGAGATATGGAGAATACCAAAATTTAAGATGCGGTGGACTTCGAAATTCACCCAAGTAAAATAAAGGATATATGCCCGGTGATTCAAATAAAGGACGTTACTTTCGGGAGGTGATTCCTGACATCGAAACAAGTAAAGAAGGTCCTATGAACATGGATGAAATTCCGCTTCGTTTTGGAAACACAACGTTGAGCCCAAAGTCAACGCCTAGCAATGGGAAGATACGAATAATTCTCAATAAGTCAAAAACGACTCATTGTGTGAAAATTCTGTTTGCGGAAATTTGTTTCTAGCAACATGGTGGACATCAGGAATGAACACGTCGTCACCGGTTTGTCAGTGTTGCCAACCAGGTATAACGTTTAAAAATGTCAAATACTATTATTTAGTATTGGATATTTGACAACTTTTCGTGATGATAAAGAACATATTAAAGCACACAGTGTTGCAAACTATGGATGAGACGGAAAGGTTTTCGCGATCTAATACAAACTACGGGTCAGTCCACCTGAAATCGTCCAGCTTGGTTGCTCAACCTGTTTAAAAAATATATTCCTTATATAAGAATAGTTCAAAACGGGTATTCTTTTATTTCTATCCCCATCGATTAATTAATGGTCGCCATTTTTGCAGTCCTTTAAAAAATGCAGTCCTGGACACTAGTTTATTATAGGACATTCCAACAAAACCCATTTCTTCCTTTAAAGTCTTCTTGATAATTTTAGTCCTCTGCTTAAAAACCAAAAAACGTAATCGAACTGTTCAAAACGGTATCCAAACGTGATTGTCAAAAAAGAATAAAATTCTGTTTGATGGGTGCTTTTTGTATGTCACGGAAGGAATTCTATGTCAATTTCGATTTTTTGTATACTATTACACATCAAAGTATATTGAATGTATACAAAATGTGAAGGCTGATATGTAGTTCCTTAATATTTTAATGAATTTTTGAAAATCCAAAAATTCTTATTTTATGCATTTTAGAAACTTAGTATCTCTGTTTTCTATTTTAAAAAAAAATAAAAAAAAATCACATGTTATACAGGAGGAATTTCATCTTTGATATTTAGTCGTGACGGACTTACAAATTTGTAAAATTGGGGATAAATAATGTTCGTGCGTGCTTTGGAAATATCTTTATTAATTTGAAACTCCGTACAAACTCAAATATCAAGGTTCAAATTTCTGTTGTAGTTTTCCTTACACAAGTACATAACGTGTGGAAATCTTGTATTTCTATCTGGTTTGACACCAGAGGTATTGGGACTATAAAGCTTGCACGAGCTTTATTAAGCCCCAATTTGCAAATCAATAAGTCGTTCAAACTAAAATATCACAGTTAAAATTTCTGCCATGTATTCTCCTTACATAACTGTATAACGTGAAAAAATAGAGATTTTTGTATTTTATCCCGCCAGAGATATCGGTTCTTCAATACGCATAAAATACGAATTTTTGGATTTTCAAAAATTCATAAAAAAAATAAGGAACCACATTATCAGCCTTCATATTTTGTGTACATCCAACATACTTTGATGTGTGATAGTATAAATGACAAAATGACATTCATTCACCCCCTCCAAAAAAAAATGACATTCACTCCCTTCCGTGCGAAAATACACCACTGAAAAAGGATTTTATTCTGTTTTGATAATAACATTTGGATACCATTTTGAACAGTTCGATTACGTTTTTTGTTTTTTAAGCAGAGGACTAAAATTATCAAGCAGACTTCAAAGGAAGAAATGGGTTTTGTTTGAATACTAGTGTCGAGGTATTACATTTTTTAAAGGACTGAAAAAATGGCGACCATTAATTAATCGATGGGGATAGAAATAAAAGAATACCCGCTTAGAACTATTCTTATATAAGGAATATATTTTTTAAACAGGTCGAGCAACCAAGCTCGACAATTTCAGGTGGACTGACATGTAGTTTTTATAAGATCGTGAAAACCTTTCTGTCTCATCCATAGTTTGCAACACTGTGCTGTGTGCTTTAAATATGTTTTTTATCATCACTAGAAATGATCAAATATCCAATAACACGGCGTAGTGCAATTTAAAAAAAAATAAACGTTATACCTGGTTGGCAACACTGACAAACCGGTGACATCGTGTTTTCACTCCTGATGTCCACCATGTTGCTAGAAACAAATTTCCGCAAACAGAATTTTCATACAATGAGTCGTTTCTGACTTATTGAGAATTATTCGTATCTTCCCATTGCTAGGCGTCGACTTTGGGCTCAACGTTGGAAACGAAGCGGAATTTCATCCATGTTCATAAGAACATTTTTAATTGTTTCGATGTCAGGAATCACCTCCCGAAAGTAACGTCCTTTATTCTGAATCACCGGGCATATATCCTTTATTTAACTTGGGTGAATTTCGATGTTTCGCTCCCCTTGTCCATCGCACCTTAAATTTTGGTATTCTCCATATCTCACCATGCTGTATCAGATGCTCTCTATTCACATTTCAGCGACAACATATCGTGACCTTCCCTTGCGAGCAACTAAAATCTCCTAGTGCGCGCCAAGGCTAAGAGGGGGGGTACAGGAAATCTCTTTTGGTTTAGTACCTAAATAGAAAATCTAAACCTGATATCCATGAGCCCTGGATTTCATATACAATAATTCAATATTAAAACAATTCAAAACAATGCGGTATGGCATTTACATTTGCTTAGCAATTATTTAACATATTATATCCATATACATATAACATAATTAACTAACTAAATCTATGGCTTACGGAACTCACAAGTTCATCGCCGCAGTAACAAGCATTCGCCATTAAATTCTATCCTGGGCAACATCAAGCTAGTTTTAATTTTGAACATCTACCTCTCGAAGATCCATTCTAATATTATCATCTCAACGACATCTCGGTCTTCCCAATGGTCTCTTTTCCAACGGCTTACTAATCAAGATGGAATATAATCTTCGTTCTCCTCCATTCGAGATACATGGCCTGACCATCTTAGCCGTCGTGATTTAATTACCGTTCTTATAATGTCGGGTGAATCATACAGTCTGTGCAGTTCTGTATTATGCAGTCTCCTCCATTCTCCGGTCAGATCGTCCCGTTTCGGCCCGTATACCTTTCTCAAAACCTTATTTTCAAACACACGTAATTTATGTTCAACAGCCAAGGTCGAACTCCAACTTTCGAAACCCTAAAATATCCGTTCTGTATATTATCAATTTCAATTTCTTTTGATATTAATCGCGTGGTTAGACTAAATAGAAATATGCGTTGCCCGATACTAAGCAACATTTTTATTTCTTCCGTGACCTCGTTCTTGCAAGTTACATATGCTCTCAAGCATTTAAATGTATTTGCTTCTCATTGTTTATTGTTATATATCTATTTCCTTTATCCTTCTATGTGTTCGGTTTGTTATCATGTACGCTCATTGCAAGCTTCTACTAAGATATCGGTGTTACTTTGTAGTACATCTATACAGTCCTTTATTAAATCTACATAATCCACGTATTCTAACAGTTGCTTTAATTACTAAAAAAAAAACTTAATAATTTTCAACCTGGTTCTCAACGCCAATTTTTAAGAAGAAAAAAAATGTTTGTCATGTCTTAATATTACTTCCAGGTCGTTTGTAAAGGGTGTACAGAAAATACGACAAGTTTGAAGAAAATATTTCAAAAATTCAATATTTCGGACAATTTTTATTCTCTTCCGTAACAAAGTTCGCACTTGTTTTTGACAACGTTAAGTAACCACTTCCAGGTACATTATTGCAAAAATAACTGGCTAAATCCAAGTAGATTTTCCCGCCTTTTTCGTTTTTCGTCCATTATTCAAATTTGAATCGAGTTAAAGACAAAATAACTTTCACAAACTATAGTTTGTTTCGTATCTCAATAATGAATACCACTGTCTTTTAAAAAATCTTAACAGAAACTTCAAAACTATGTCAATAAACTTTTTGGGACAGTCCCATGTCCCAGAAATGTTTTGACATAGTTTCGAAGCTTCTGTTAACATCTCTTCTAATCTAATGATATTCTTTGTTGACGTACGAAAGAAACTAAAGTTTGTGAAAGTTATTTTTTGTTTTAACTGCACTCAAATTTGAGTAATCGACGAAAAACGAAAAAAGGCGGGAGAATCTACTTGGATTCAGCTTTAAGGAAATTTTGACTGTTACTCTTATTGTCACAACAACTGAAAGCTGTTTTAGTTCACCAAATTTGGATGCCATTTTCTTTAAATAAAAATCTCAAAAATATATTTTTCTGTATACTTGAGGAACTTCTGGTTTCTAAAAGTTGGCCAAGTTTTATTATCGATCAAGTCGATATATATTAGAAAATAGCATTCAGATAAGACGACTTATAAAAACAACCAATTTACCGTCGCAACCTTCTTAAGGTATTTTTGCGATATCTGCGTAGAAGTGGTTACTCAAAACTGTAAACAACAAGTACGTACATACATTTTTTGCGAAAGACAGTAAAAAAAATTCCGAAATATTGAAATTTTGGATTTTTTTATTTAAAGTTTTCAGAACTTTTGTACACCCTGTACAAACAACATGGAGGCCATGTTTTGACATCACACACTACACACAAATATCTACCACATAAAAATGACTTCTTTATCTTAATTAATAGCGAGGATGATTTGTCAAAAGAATTACAATATACCACGATCTTAGCTTCAATAATTATCAACTATACATCTGGGTAGATTCTTTTTTCTTTCAGAAATTAAAAAATGGATTTCTCGCGTTTCCATAAAGAGTTCATAGAAAATAAATGACCAACATCCATGACTTGACCGATACATGCAATGCCTAAATTGAGATGAAACAGGTCCAAGATAAATTCGACATTATTATTACGGTATTAATAGAATAAAAAAATAAACAGTATAAGATAAACATTGTACAGTAGAAGGAATTCTAAGTATGGGTTTTAAAAATCACCTGAAAAAACGTTTTCAACCTTTACATGTACTCTGTAGCTGGTTTGAAACATATTTTAGACCCACGTTTTATTACTTTTTTTGCATAATTATTTGTTTTTTTGCGTACGTAAACAAAACGTTAAAAAAAATATACAAAGAATTTTAACCACTGAAACTTTTCCTGATGTCATTAACATTGTATATGTTTTTTGATACCCGCTCCTTATAATTGACTCTCGAAACACACTTGAACGATAGTTGGCAACGCTGTTGTAACGAAAGACTTTTCTATGGTAAAGTACAAGACTGGAAGGCAAGAATGAAAAAGAAAGACAGTGAGCAGAGGAGGAAAGAACAGCCATTCTTAATAAACCATATTGGAAAATAAAGAAGACAGAGCTGATCTTCTCCGAATTCCATTACATCAATCGTTATCCCTGGTATTCAGATAGAGCGACAAAGAGAGAGAGAAAAGATACCTCTTTTCCAAGAGAGCTTACCTTATTAACTCTTCCCGTGCGAAGAAAAGAGAGAGAAACCGAATTCCTCTCCGGGACAATTAATAGCATTCAACTTACAAGTATATGAAGTCTACACAGACGGGAAGAGGCGAGACAACATCGCCAATATACCACTCACAATTCGTTTTGTGTCAAGCCAAAAAGTCAATAATATTCACTTTCAAAGATTTTCTCTGGAATTTCTATGGCAATTCATCTTATTCCTTTAACTTTTTTGTTTTTCTATGTTTCAAGCTCGTAGCATCTGTCTCCAAGAATTCCCGGATGGGAATCTGAAATTCAAATCAAAAACAGGGATCTTGAACACAGTTCTACGACACGACCAGCTAGCTGACACTCAGAACTGAAACCGTCGCACGAAAAAACAATCGTACATTATTACCCCCTACCCCTAAAATCTCCACTCCCCATCTAATTCACCATTCTACCTCGAGATGAAAGAATGTCGAAACATACCGCAGAAAACCTCTACGGTCGGAAAGTTGGATCGCAATAACAAAATCTGCAAGGGAAAATAAACAAACAATTGACCTAAGTAAATGCGGTTAGGAACATACAATATGTTGTTACCGTTATCAAGTACAATTAGCATATTTCGCATTATGATTACTGGAAATCGCGGAAAACAACCCATGTGTAAACTTATACAGGATGATTCATAACTTCGTGAAACACTTTAAATCTTTACTACCCATGAACATTGTAACAAAAACATTCCAATTATATAAAAAAAAAAACTCCTTATGTTTTGTTTGCTTACACCACTAATACTCAGGATGTCCACTGTCAGACAGAACATTGTTTATGCGTTTTCTAGCATACTCAACGCTATCTCCGGGTGGACGAACGCCATCTTAGCAATCAACTGCCATCTAGTGGCAAACGAGAGCAACTACGTAAAGGGAAGAATAAGACACAGAGAGAAACGTAAACACACATCCTTTCCTTCCATGTAAGAATTTATACTACGTGTTGCACAATGAAGAAATAGTGATTTTAAAAAAAAATGTGTCATGGAATAATGAATCATAGTGTATTTGCTAGCTACACATCAATTACCACTTACAAGCATGTGTTTATTACAGTAAAAATTTCTGGAAAAAAAATGATGATGTGTCACATAAATACCAATTCATGGTCAAATACAATAGTTACCTGATTACACTAAAGTTGTAATTCACGAATCCATCACAGGGTTTATGTGCTATTAGATCACAAACATGAGCGTTTAAATTTATCACATCGATGTTTCTAGAATTTATTTTATAATAACAATGGCAGTTGGGTTGTTCATAACGTTAAATAGTGTAAAATATTACCTCACCTACCTATTTTCACCTTATAATATATGAGAGTTCCAAACGCAATTTTTCGCAAAGTTTTCAAAGAAATTAGTAAACGATCACACGGTTTTGTAAACAGAACCTAAAGCCCATTGACATTATCTGTCACTTGACCCACGTTGTCATTTACGAAAATTTCATTCTTTTGCCACTTGATCACAATAAAGTGGGACACCTTGAAATGCCTGACCACGATGGCATATTTTACCGAAACTAAAAGGAGAGGGGGAAGGGGGGTCGGAATTCCTCGTGGAAATCAACTGGTGACGAAATTAACGGGATAAGAAGTTTCCTTAGGGTCACTCTGCATTTATATAATATTCGCAATTGGAAGGGACCAGATCAATTAATTAACACACCAACTTCATCAATAACTTTAATCTAACATTTAAATTATCTTCAGCGCAACATTTTATATAAAAGTGATTGGGAAATGTATAACTTTAACATATACTTGAAGCGTTGCCTATCTTTCAGGCGTTCAGAACAAAATGTCAAAACTTTGAAGTCCTGTAACTCGTGTTCCGCTAGCTTGCGAAACGTAGTACTACAGGAGTGTTTATTTGGACACATCATCAATGCACTGTGGAAGTTGCATGCTGATTTTCGTGTCCCACCGGAGACCAGTTCCTTGTAAGAAGAGTGAATATTCCGCCCTTTTCATTTAGTGTGTATGCAATCTTCGAACTTTCTCTGTTCATGTGTATGCTAAATAATGGTTAATGTCCATGCCTCGTGTGGAAGTACATTCATTACCTTAAAGGAACAGTGAAAGAGGGAAAATACATACACGATTAATTTACATTTCCAAGGTAATAATTTGAGCCTCGCAGGACAGGTTGCCCAAGGACATAATTTGCATGCATAAATGAATGATACGTTACTTGTAACTATTATTTTAACAGTCGTTTTCAAAACTGTTAAAACATGCTGCAAGAATGTTATTTACACAAAGTTAATTGACACATTATCAACATTATCTGATTTCTTCGAATCAAAACAAACCAACCATTTTCTAATGATCCTACATATGTAATTCACAGATTTAACGTAACATCACTATTTCCTTTTATTCTTCCATGTCTGTGTTCTCACTGTGTCTTCGTGGGTAAGTGGTTTCACTCCTTGCCTTGCAATCAAGACGTCCTAGCTTCAGTTCCCAGTGGGAAGCATTGAACACAGTAATCAATAAGTAATTTTACATTGTAGAACGTCACCTTCATACGGCGTTCATTATCAACAGTATGCAATAATGTCTTTTCTTTAAGAGGCCTCAGTTGCTGCTGCATATATTCTATTTTTCATGTGCTATAAAAATACAGAACAAATGAATACAGAACAAGTAACTATGAAATTATATAAGGCGGCCCCAATAATACGTAGTTATAAATGACTTTCAAAAACCAACCCACAACTTGAAGACCTTAATTATACATCAGAAATTTGAAAGCCTAGCGTATGAGTCCGCTATGACTGGTATTCAGATTTCTCAGCTAAAATAAACAATTTCAAAAGTTCACTTGATACACATTCATTAAGTAATAAGGAGAGTATAGAGCCCTGTCTTTCGTCTTGCCTGCCATCCAACAAGAAGGGAGAGCCGCTGCCTTGGATACTAAGACAAACGTCATACACACTGTTGCCACATCTGGGCTGCGTTGTAGTTAGGTCGCACGACAAAGCTGTCTTCACTCATGAACAGCGTCAATTAAAGCTTCTTTTTCCTCCCCGCTTACGCTGTGAAACAGAGTGGAGAGGAAAGTTGGCAAAATCGTAACTGTCCTTCCGTTTTCTCCGCAAACCAAGCCTAGTTTCTTTCCTCTCGCGTCTTCACTCGGATCTATTCTTTCATTGTGTATACTTTTTTTAGTAGACCGCTTTCAAGACTTTCATCGCTGCTTGTCATCTGTCCAGATTTTAAAAAAAAATATGAAAACACACAGGGAGTAGGTATTGAGACCTCTCAAATATACAATGATCACAAAAAAATTCTACCGTTAAAATCCGTAATTCTATTTCCAAACTGATATGCTCTTATTTGAAACCAAATGCCAATCCTGCTACTTACTTGTTTCTGGGTGCACAAATAAGAACGTGTTCTAATTTGAAGAAATTGTTTTTAACCATGTACACTCTTGTTCACAAGGGCGAGACTGGAATGAGAACTGTCAATCAGAGTGTAGTCAAAAAACGCTAAAGCGTGTTTCGAGAATCAATCTAGTCTCTGTCAAGTGATTTAACACATGTTTGTTGTTGAAAACGCCGAAGTGTGATGTGATACATTCTACAAGTGTTACCACAAAAGAGAGGATCAAAACAGGGTCATTGGATAAAGATTGGGTCACCGGTGAAAATGGGTCAAAATTCGATCATCACGTCGCAGGGTCACAGCTAGTCTGATCATTTGATTCAAGACTGGGGTCAACGAGTCAGTAGGGTTACCGATTCAGCTCTGCTCCTCGCATTCTATGCCCTATCCTATCCTGACTGACTGATTCGGTGACCTACTCAATTTTCTTATTGTAATTCGCCTGTATTTTAATTAAAAACTGGACATATTTCATTTCGTTAAAATATTATTTTAAAAATGCTCAAAGCATGCAAACAAAGTTGATAGTAATCAAAATTCAGAACCCTTTCTTAACTGTTTCCTATTCAAGGTAAATACAATGCGGCTAGGCTACATCACGTACTTTACATGCAAAACAACACATCAATTCAGTTGAATTACAAATATTTTCACTTTTATTCTTTCAAAAGCACGAAAAACGAAACATGATTCAACGTTAAACCACAAACTGATTGAAAAAAATTAAACATTTTTTTTTCTGGCCATAAAAGATAAGCATCAACTAACTTCCTTCCCTTTCCCACACCCACATGAACGCATACATTGAAATCCTCCACGCGAGAAAACTCACTAGAGCGAACTGCGGACGTGTTTCACGATTAAATGAAATTTTGATGACAGCACGAATCACCAGATGCAAACTATATACAAATGGAGCACATGCAGACATCAATAAATCATATATGCTTCTCTCAATATTATCGGAAATGAATTACATTAAACAATTTCGTCTATTTTTATCCAGTCTATAAAACAAAAGCCTGGCGTATTTCACGAGTACATTAGACGAAAAGTCTAGACCTCCATACTTGAATTGAATTATGACCTTTAGGGATCTCCGGATCAGGCCAGGATAATGTAGAGGAGAGTAGATAGCGGCCAGGGTGTCATCCCGGCATTCGTCAGGTGAAACGTGGAAAACCTGGAAAACCTCAGTCTGAATGGCCGACGGTGGGGTTTGAACCCATTGCCGATCTGAAGTCCGCGACGTTACCGCCCAGATCACGAGGGCTGGTTCTCTCTACTTGAGCTTCTAACAGAGAAACAATGCATTGTTTAACGAAGGTCAACCGGTTCTACGCCTCTCTGTGTTCATTATGATCCTTAACTGGTCAGTAATATACAACCTCCATTCCAAAAGAAACCGAACGTTTTAAAAAAACAAAAAAACAATGTACATTTTGGAACAAATCATTTTTATTAATCAATGTATTCCCCTTCTGCATCGATACACATATTTGCACGCTCCAACAAGTTGTCAAACGACTTCTCCATGTCCTTTATTGGAATGGTCTTTAGGACGGCGGTCGTCGCCTTCTCAATGGCTTCAATCGATGCGTGCCACTTTCCTTTCATCGCCAAATGCAGTTTCGGGAACAGATAGAAATCGCACGGAGCGAGATCTGGTGAATAGGGCGGATGATGCAAACGAATAATGTGATTTTTGACCAAAAATTCAGTTACAAGTCGCGAACGATGTGATGGTGCATTATCGTCCAAAAGAGTCCAACTGCCGATTTCTCGATATTCGGGCCGAATACGACGAATTCTTGCCAGCAAACGCTTCATGACGCCCAAGTAAAACTCTCCAGTGACTGTCTGGCCGGGCTGAACAAATTCTTTGTGGATAATTCCTTTTGAATCGTAAAAACAAATCAGCATCACCTTAACTTTTGACTTCACCAAGCGACTTTTTTTGGGTGGTCCTTCATCCGGCGCTCTCCATTCAGCACTTTGCCGCTTTGTTTCGGGCTCATATTCAAAACACCACGTCTCGTCACCAGTTACAATCGATTTCAAGAAGTTTCGATCCTGCCGAGCACTTTTAACAATGTCTTTGCAATGCGCAATTCGATCAACTTTTTGGTCTTCGGTGAGTTTGTGTGGTACAAACCGCGAATTAACCTTCTTAAGGCCCAAAACTTCGGTCAAAATGCGGTATGCGGTTGTTTGAGGAATGCCTAATTCCATTTCAATAACTTTCACCGACGCTTTTTTGTTATGTTTGATGAATTCACGCACTTTTTCGATGTTTTCTTCCGATAATCCGGTTCTGGGACGGCCTGATCTTTCGTCATCATCCAGCGTCTCTCTACCCGATTTGAATCGCCTGAACCACTCGTAAACTTGCGTACGGGATAGAGACTCATCACCATATGCATTTTGTAGCATTTGGTGCGTTTCAGTAACAGGTTTACAAAGTTTAACACAAAACTCAATTGCAGCTCGTTGTTTGAAACTCATTTTCCGACCGATGTACACAACACACTGACAGTTGAAACGCAATAACTTTGTTGCCGTGCATCCAAATGTCATGACATTTATACCAGTTGTCAATGAGGGACTACGCCATCTACCGGTAAAATATTACAACAGATGGCACTAGTGGTACTATTTGTTTTCAAAAGTTCGGTTTCTTTCGGAATGGAGGCTGTACATTTCGTTCCATCCTAAGTTGGTTATCAGCACAGCAAATAGAGAGAAAAAAATGTTTGTGGTTGACAAAAAAATGTTCAAAAGGGCCCACACATATGTTTTACACGAAAGTTTGTTTAAACGAATTTAACTTGCACCAGTGAAGAAAAAACTCCATGGTACTGAGGACGACATGAACACGGGTCGGACAGTTGGCAGATTTAGACAACAGCGATTGCTGGACGAAGTCAAGTTGAGTTCAGCTCATACGGGAAAACTTTTAGAACTTAAAATTTCCAACACCATAACTGCAAAGAAGTACGTTTAACAATAATAAACAATATCGCTTTAAAGAGTTCCTTATGCTACGTCAATCACCAGGGTAAAAAAATCGTTCTAAAACTCAGAATATACTTTGTTTATTACGATTCTTGTTTGTTCCATTAAACAAACAAACAACAAATTTTTTTTACTCATTCGTTTATGCTAAGGATACGAAATGTTCAGAAATAAACTACATTTTTTTAACCACAACAAAATAATTATCATTTTTATTTCCTTTTAAAAAAACTTAGGTTCTAAATTCTGCAACTGACAAGCAATTGTATTCCACTTCGTAATATTAGTATAAGTATCATAATTTCAAGCTTGGCTTTTACATAATCACGAGGAAATAGTTAATTGATCAGGTTTGCGGCGGCGTAGAGACATAGGTAGCGCGTCAGACTCGCAGGGTCCTTGGTTCTATTCCTGGTCACGATTGCTCAACTTATTTTTCTCAGCGCTCGTAATGTAATTCGTTTACACAAACTTTTGTTGAAAGATTATTTTTTTGTTTTTTGGATCCTATTTAAACATTTCTCTTTTCAACCACAAATAAACATGTCTTTTTCTGTGCAACAGTGCAGATAGATATTTCCGACAAAATGAACTCGACTTCTAAAAATTATCCTTTCCGAGTTCCCATAAATTGTAAAAGTTTCAAGTTTCCGTTTTTATCAGAACGTGTTTTATTTTTCAATTATCCGAAAGTCTGCCGTTTCAAACTTTATGTTCCAATTTTTTTTATTTTTCATCCCTAGTTGAAACTCTGCGGACGCCAAAAACGCAAAAAGTTTCTTAAGATCCACTAGGCGATGACCGGACAGGACGAATAATAGAATTCCTGGTAGCTACCTTGCCCATCACTTTCCTCAAAACATTAGCCCACTAAAAATGACATCCTTCATTATGACACGACTACTAATAGAGACTTATTAAAAGCAAATTAATTCTTCGATAATTTGAAGTCAAAAGTTTAAAAAGAGGTTGAGCTTCTGGAATAAAGTACTGTTTAAAAAAAAATCAGAAAACTAAATTTTTCAAAGTTAATACTTTTCCACCTTCCGCCATCTTCGATATCGAAATTGAAAAATGTTTGGCTTGAACTGGAAGTCCTTCGGAGTCTATAGGCATGAAACTTAACGAAAAACTATATTGTTTTGGGCTGTTATCATCTTGGATTTTGGAATTTACTCCAGAAACGAACTCAGTGTCCTTCGATATTCAAAAATATGAAATTTTACGAAAACTAAACTACAGTAGAACCTCTGTTATACGAAATAAAGGGGGCGAAGGTCATTTCGGATAACCAAAATTTCGGTTTAAAAAAATTTGTACCTTTTCAAAGTTTAAAATGAAAAAATTGAAGGCAATGATAAAAAAATACACTTTTAGATTACGTATATAACAGACTTTTAATAAATGCTTCTACAGTTGGACAACTTCTTATATAACTGCGTGTACTGTTTTTGGAAAAAAAAATCTTTTATCTTTTTCTGTTCAAATTTTATCTTTTTCGATTTTTTTTTCGTTTCGGTTAAATGCTATTTCGGTTAACAGAGGTTTTACTGTAGTATTAAACTCGTGCACAATTCAAATTTTTGGGAAAGTTCCTGGATAAAACTCGTAATATTTAAGAGAAATGTCAGTATTTGTCGTTACCGATTTCTTTTACCTCACTGGAAGGACTTACTTTTCAGTTTCAGTATGATTTGCGCACATGCGCAGATAGTAAGACTTTTTTATTGTAACAACAAGTCTAACGCTGATCAGGTGTTTGCTGCCGCCATCTTGATGGCTCATTTTCACAGAAATGGTTAGTTAGTATTCTCAATGAAGAAGGATTACGATCCGTAACTGATAAATAAAAAAGTGATTAAAATAGCGTAGGGCGTGGGAGTAACTTAGGTTATGTTTTCGGGATTTGGACAACATATTTCAGACCCTCTATGTTGTTTCGATTTAATGTTTTCTTATGACTGGCAGTTTAGTCCAGTCGGTAAGACTCTGGAATTCTAACTGAACAACACGTGTTCAAATCCCGTTTCTCTATTTTTCTTCTGCTCCCAGAATCTCCGAAAACTGAATGATAAATGGCTTTTACTATACGGTTTCCACTCAGACAGGCAAATAAAATTAATGCATAATTCAAAGTTTTCCATTGTAAGTGTTGTGAACGACCGTGAAAAAAATTACTATTTGTTTTGTAAACGACCGCAAATTGAGTATTTATGGGAAGACTACATGCCATGTGAACGTCTTTCCCCAGGTTCACAAAGGAGCTTGGAATCTCTGTGAAATATGTAAATTGGTAGAGCGTTAAACATTAGCGAGAGGTTTTATGTTGGTCGTTCAGCTAAAATATCTTAATGCAGATAACTTGCTTCTAATAGGTGAACTCTCAGAGTTCATTCTTGGGTCGGTTTCTCTAAACAAGGTTCCGAAATATCAAGACCTTGCGGCCTGAAATTACCTGAAATGATATTTTAAAGAATTACATTTTATCTAATGCCATAGACCTCATAATAAATAGACTTAGCACGCTTCCCCATTTCTGGCTGCGCTAAAACTAATGGTTTTTTTGTTCAGAGCACGCGATTTTCAATCCATTCGCTAGGTAGTTATGCCATAGACCTCATACTAGAATATAACGTCTATGGTAGAGCTACCTAGCGGATGGATTAAAAACCACGTTCTCTGAACAAAAATCCATTAGTTTTAGCGTATTCAGAAATGGGGAAGCGTGCTAAGTCTATCTATTATGAGGTCTATGCTAATGCTTTTGCAACAAAGGGCAGATGTCAATTTCGCGAACGCTAATCAAATCATAGTAATTTAACATAAATATGTAATATTGAGTTTGTCTAATCTATGTCAGAGCACCAGCAAATACAACATAAAATAGTTTCCATACTCATACCTGAAATGGTAGATGATAGATGAGATGTTAAGTTGATCAACCCCTCAAAATCTAAGTCCAGCCTGGCACGACATGGACTTGGCAGCCGTCTAGATTGTAGTCGACGCTCAAAGCCACTATGTTAATTGAAGTGATGCCGTCAAGCTTCAGCGATAGAATCGAGAGTGGTAATGGAAACGGAGTGGAGGTCTGATCGGTCTTTTATACAGTTTTGTGCCCTTCCTACGAGGTGACGCAAGGTGCTGCTCTGACATGGGTATCGGAGAACGTTCTTTCGTTAATGGGGACACAAGGACGCGTTCCCACCACAAGATATTAAGGTGAACTAAATTACTCTAAGGTGACTAGTATTTCAGTTCTGACGTCATGGATTTCAAGA
Source organism: Lepisma saccharinum (assembly GCA_022664845.1). Lineage (NCBI taxonomy): Eukaryota > Metazoa > Arthropoda > Insecta > Zygentoma > Lepismatidae > Lepisma > Lepisma saccharinum. The sequence continues at coordinate 41,076 of JAGDQP010007789.1, read as the reverse complement.
CGTTGCACAATCATAGCAATCGCGATTCTATGCCGTTTATTTTTCAAACATGACGACAAGATTTTATTTCCTTTTTTCACACAATTACAATAATTATATTAAAATTATTAAATTTGGATTTTTTAGACTATTTTGAATTTTAGAGTATATGGTAAATTTAACTAATTTAAACACTTTTGGTACCTCAGACAGTCATAATGTAATAAAATTCAAACATACGGTAAGTACGGTACACCGTAAAAAGTGGAAACACGAAACGGATGAAAGTTACTCCGCTTTATGGAGAAATAAAAGTCGAAAATTAGCGTTTTGTTGTATTTACTCTTAAATGTGGATATAGTGTAAGCCTTTTAGTGGAAAGATTGGTAAAATGAACTCCATTTTAAAGTTTAACATTTTCTTTGTAATAGCTTAACGTTAACTGAAAATGGGTTGAAACTGGCCAAAGTGATTTGTCCGTGAACGTTCAACGTATTTTACGCTTAAAACTCGGCCATTTTCTAATCGAAGTGAAAGCTAAACTGGCAATTTTGAGGTTACGTACTTTTGTGGATCAAGTTTAAACCTTAGTTGGATATTCTATAATCCAGTAAGAGGAGTAAGGTTACTTGCTTGTCACTGAACGCCCCGCCATTTAGAGTGTTTATATTGCCTTTACACTGTGAACAGTAAAAGTTCACTGGTGGAGCGAGAACGGCAAGGATTGTATTGGCGGAAAGAGAAATTACGTTAGGTATAAATCTTTACACTGTAGCAAATGTATCTCTCCTTTCTTCACGAGACATTCCTCGTAGTAAAATCAAAAGCGTGTTAATGATTAATCTCCTTCGCAGTAAAACCCTAGCTATAGATATCACTCGGAAAGCCAGAAATACCAACTGCCTTCGTAGCTAAGTGACAAGAGCGTCTGACCAGTGGACCCTGGATCGAAACTCGACCACTTCAACTTTTTTTTAAAAAATTTTAAAGGAATATTACCTTTTATTCTTTTCTACTTTAAAAAATGCTCTGCTTGAATGAAATACGTTGGAACAATAATATTACATATGAATATATACACGCATTTTGAAATTTTACGGAAAGTAAAACGTTCAACCGAAAACTGGCTGAATGTAGGTTAATCCAAAAAGTGGAGGCAGCTCAGCTGCCTCCATTTTTTGGATGAACGTTGTGTCTTCTCTTTTTACAGTGTAACAACGGAATTCTCAGGTTACAGCAAGCATGTTTAGGTAAAACATAATTTAAAAATACATGCTTTTTACACAATTTTCACAAAAAATAATCTAGAACTGAAAGTTTCAACATATTTGACTGAAAAAAAACAAAGTACTGTACATAAAGAACTAAAAAGTTAAAGCAGTACAACAAATACACCTTTTTACGGAATGTTAGGGATCAGATCAGAAGGAAGTCCACACACTTACTTTACAAACTTCTAATGGCGTAGTCTTTCATCCAAAATGACTTTCCTATTGATTTGTGATATTAAATAGCCGAATTACACATGCTTGAAATTTCTCAAAAAACGGTCAGATCACCGAAAACACTGGACACTACATCTTTTAACACCATAACCTACCTTTAAAACGTGGAATAGAATATTTACACTATACAATATTTCCACACCATTAGTGATTTTTTGAATCGAAAACACGGACTTTACGACTCACCCGATGTTGTAAGAATAATGAAATCGTGACGACTAAGGTGGGTAGCCATGTAGCTCGGATAGGGGAGAAACGGAGATTATATTCCATCGTGGTTAGTAAGACCGAGACAACGTTGGGAGGATAATATTAGAAGGGATCTTCGAGAAGTAAGTGTTTGTGGTGAAAACTGGCTTGATCTTGCTCAGGATAGGATCGTATGGAGAACGTTTGTTACTGCGGCGATGAACCCATGACGTATTGGAAAATTCTGAATGGAGACACGCAGTCTTGACGTTATGGATACTGAAATTCAAAATAAAAATAAACACGAAGAGACAAAGAAAATAATTTAAAAAGCGAATCTTCAACCAAGAGTCGCTCTTTGGTTTCTACTGGACAGATCATGCAATACGGGTGTTGCAATCTAAAGGAAGGTTATGCTTTAAACCCAACCATCGGACTGTAAAAAATTAGAATAAAAACCACGCGTGTCATTCACCTATGGATTCTATGTGATCAGTCCAATGATCAAGCAAGCAGATGAATAGAATAGCACAT
>JAGDQP010007789.1:26197-38469 GCA_022664845.1 Lepisma saccharinum | reverse complement strand
GACCGATTCCTCTCATCAGCTTCAATCACGACTTGTTGAAACCGGTATATTTTTATGCATATCTTCTTCACACACGCACACACACAGAGAGAACGGCCATTTCTCAGTTGGTTAGCGTTGGCTTAACAATCGGAAGATACTGGGAACGATGCCAGCGGCCGTTCATCCTGACTGAGGTTTTTCCTAGGATTTTTCCTCACTCAGACCAGCCAAATGTTGGGATGGTATCTACATAACTAGACCCTGCCCGACAACCTTCCAACATCCCCTCCCATATCCTATCCCGGACTGAACCTGGGATTCCTAAACCTCTAAAAAAAATTCAAAGGCATAGTTTTCTTTTCGATAAAGGAGAATAAAATACTCAGAAGAAATCAGAACATTTTTCTTTTATTACCTAAATCAACGGGACGGGCGTAAGCCATAGTGCTGTTACCGCCCATACACTTCATTTTATCTTATCTTATTTACCTAAATCATATACTAAAAAAAAAACTTTATGACGTTATTGACCATGTATTTATGACATGTACGGTTGCTATGGCGTACAATTATCTATACCCGTGAAGAAGTAATGAGCAAAGGTGTCCCTGGCATGATTTCAAAGTACCAATTGAGTATTCGTCTGGTCTGAACGCGGAAAACCAAAGTAAACATAAGTCAGGATGATGGTTTTTCGGGGTTCAAACCCAAGGCATTTAAATTAAGATGTGAGCATAGTTCAATTGATCTACCACCACTGGTAGAAATAGTCAGATTCCAAACATTTCTCAAAGTATCGGCTTATCCCATAAGTAATGTCGTATTTTTTCACCGTGAGGAAAAGAGCTATAATTTACCTGGAACACTACCATTAGTCAGGAAATTAGTCTCCATCGGACTCCACAACACACAGCCACCTGGCAACCAGTTGTTGAATCCCCCGCTGAAAGAAGAGGTAAAGACTGGGTCACTGTTCGTCGTTCGTCATCCTCATTTTGCAGTGTTTTCCCGAAAAGATGCTTTTGTAGGCTGCGAAAAAGACAGTAGTATGTTGGTGCAATATCTGGTGAAAACGCCGGGTGGAAGGGTTTCTCCCTGTCACATTCCTCGATCTTACAAGGAAGGGTCATGAACCTGTCAAATGGACTTCTGAATCAAACACAGTCCATTCGAAAGAGATAACAGAGACATGTTCAGGGCCAAAAAATTAGGTGTCATGGACAACAGGGTAGCCCCCTGTGCCCCATAAACGCTTTTAAAAGAAAGTCATTTGAAGGAAATTTGAGACTTTCAGTTAAATAACTACTGCAATAACACTATTCATCGGACACTCATGGTTCATACCTCATTCTCTTCAGAATAAACCAACCATTCCAAAAGTGCAATGCATTTGCGCCCATGACGTATGCGGAAAGGGAAATTTGGAAAATTTTCGCGAAAATTCTCCCCTCCCCCCCCAAAAATCTCTTCTATCAACTTTGGTCCCCTCTGGAGTGGCCCCGGGTAAGACCACACAATCCAAATCTATTTCGAAAAATATTATGGGGTATAGGCAATGCGTGTGCCAAGTTTGGTTCTCTTAGCTTCAATAGGTATGAAGAAAAAGGTTTTATATCAATGCTTTCTGTATACACGAAACCGAACCTATGACATTCCCTATAAATAGGACATAATATAAACATTTATAAACGTAGTAAAATTCATTTTCCATTTTCCAAATTTCCCTTTCCGCATAGCAAAGGGCGTCATGCGCGCACATGTATTGCACTTTTGGAATGTTTGGTTTATTCTGAAGAGAATGAGGTATGAACCACGACTCTCCGATGAATAGTGTTGATGCAATAGTTACTTAACTAAGAGTCTCAAATTTCCTTCAAATGGCTTTCTTTTAAAAGGGTTTATGGGGCACAGGGGGGTATCCCGTTGTCCATGGCATCTAATTTTTTGCCCCTGAACATGTCTCTGTTATCTCTTTCCAATGGACTATGTTTGATTCAGAAGCCCGTTTGGCACGTTCATGACCCTTCCTTGTTAACACAGATTCTTGCCGTGTGTAGGCGCGCGTTATCACCGTGGATGAGATCACCTTCGCGATTAACCAAAGCAGGACTTTTCTCCAACAATGCATCCGTAGGCGTCCGTAAGATGCTGACAGTACATATCTGTATTGATGGTCTGGTTACGTGGCAGGAGCTCAAAATGAATTATCCCACCAAACACTCAACATCACTTTGCAGGGGTGAAGATCCTGTTTTGGCACAATTTCTGCGCCCCTCGCTAGGCACCCACTGTCATATGCGTGTAATGTTATGATAGAGGACCCACTTTTCATACCCTGTCACCATTCTGCCCAGAAATGGCTAAGGTCTGTGACGGGTGAACAGGGAACTGCAGATGTCAACTCGCTGCTGCTTCTGTTGAGGCATTAACGCGTGGGGTACCCATTTTCCGGGTTTCGACACGTACCCAAGGTCCTCCAGATGACGATGAACGGTCGAATGGGCGACAAGCAGTTCGCTCGCCGGTTCTTCAACAGTTCGGATGGGATTTGCCTCCACCGCTGCTCGCAGGGCATCCTTGTCCAGCAGCACAGGTCTCCCTTTTTGTGGCTAATCGGTGAGGCTGGTGTTTCCAAGCCGAAACCTCTGGAAAGACCTCTGGCACTTTCGCACATGCACAGCACCCTGTCCATGTTTCGTGCCGCTGCGTTGGGTGGTGAAATTCATACAGTATGGCATTCCGTATGTGGTCCTTCGACGGTGCCAAGATCAGAAACAAGACACACTTCCAAAACATAAAGTAGACCGTTCTCCTAGTACACACTGCTGCGCAATCAAGCGCCCTATATGACTTAGCTATGACACGTGCGGTCTGCAGCGGCCATCGCACATACGGCATTACTTATGGGATAAGCGATACTATCTGTATTCCGTTTAAACCACATCACTGACAAGGAACAATCCCCAACTCGATTGTTATGAAAATATGTTTATAGATCAAGTGTTGGTAGATAATAATAATAATAAAAACGCGTGATGATGATGATGATATAATAATATGAGTAGGTTCTTCGCATCTGACGAGATATCGGAGCTCAAACATTTGAATCGACTTATTCCTCTCTTGCGAAACATGAAATGTACCTAGTGTGTGAGGTGTGCTTCGTCTGCCGACCGTTCTCCCTAGAAAATTCCTTCTCCTTTACTACTTCTTGTTGTTTCGTCAGTGTATCTGATGCACATATTAGACTAGAGCCAGTCAGTTGCTACTGTGAATGATCGAGGTGCTGCATACGAGAGCAGTGTTCTTGAAACGTACTTTCCCGTTAATATCCACACTGTGTCCGTTCTGTGTTGCTTGAAACTTTGACATTTAACACAGTTCAAAATAAAGCCAATTACAGTAACTCGGCTCATGTTGTGAATATTTTGAAACAAGAAGTAGAAAAAACGGAATCGTTTTGCGAGCAAACTGATAGGCTTACTCAACGAAAAATATACAGAAGTGATATTTCGGTTCCAGTGGTGATATATTAAATCTATGGTTCCAGTATGTGATACATGAGATGATATAGTGGATTCGGAGAACGGTGATATAGTGGAAGAGCCTGTGACAGAATCAGAATCTGAACCGATTGCATACACAAACGAGTTTGAACCACCCAGTTCCAGAAACGTCACGTGTACAGAAAATATTGGAGAACTGGGCAGTAATAGCAGAAAAAAACTAACTACAATAATTTCCGTGCATATAATAGATTTAAAAAGGAAAATCATATAACGTCCCGAAAGATTTGTTGCAAAATTTGTTTCTCGTAGAGATATAGAAGAGAAGTCTGTGTTAATTGAAAAGATTAAACATTTTGTGCAGAAAAATTGCAATATTATTACAGGAACCCCGTATGATGACACCTGTGTGTTTAACACCGACCAATCGCGTTTTGAATATGAAACGTCCGGTAGAAGGTTATCACATACTGTTTCGATGGGAAAATCTGCTATATTCACCACACATTCGTACACAGTTTAAGTTCGTATTTCAATAGCAGGTACACTTGGGACATACCTTTATATCTGCTTCCACGAACCTAAAGGTGAATTTAGCCCCAAAATAATAGAAATCTCGGTACAGGAAACTATTTGTAATATTGTGGTACAGCAGGAAAACTCACAAAGAATCACGTGAAAAGATGGCTGCGTAATGCATTTTATTCCTGCTGTTACCAATGACAGTTTATTATTTTTGGATTCTTGGAGTAGCCAGAGAAATGAACATATTTTTAAGGATGAGGAAATAGTACACATGTTAGATAACAAGACTATTCACCGAGAATTCATCCGTCCAAAAAACAACACGATTTGAGCAACCTCTTGGCGTGTACTTTTTTTAGACAGTACAAAAATTGTTATTCGCAGATTGGAAGTATGTTTCAGGCACAAGATTATATTCGTGAACACGACAGAAAAAATTACGTGATAGGTTATTTATAATGAAATTGCATTCCGTAGTATATCACTACTTTCATTCACCAGGGATGCAAGATATGCTTTTATATACAGCACCAAAACAAGGGAAAATTTTCCAGAATATTCGCGAGACTATGTTTTAATCTGAAAATTGTCTGTGTGACATAGACGAGTGGGAAGAAGCAGCCATCGTTAACTCCTTGTATTGTTTGATGATGTTATGCTCAGACAATTTTGTTTTGAATTCACATTATCACCGATTGGGTAAGTGAGAGTGTTTTCACATTATACCATTAAGCAGAACCTTTAATTATTAGTTGAAATAGCGCTTACTTTTAGTGTAACGTGTATACGTCACGCACGTCGATTCTCTAGCAATAGTGTTGCGTGCTAGAGTGAGAATTATATATAGGGGAAGAACCCCGAATATGAGACCCCTTTAGTAAGAATGCTATTTACTAGTTAATTAAGGCATCAACAAATTCTGCTTTTACTTTAATATATTCTGTGTAGTGTCTAATTTATGGTACAAAGTATTGGATGACATGAAAATGTAATAATAAAAATAATATATTGAAAAATGTGAAGATATTTTTATGAGGGGTGCCTAAAAAGAGACCCCGACTTTTTTTTTAGGAATGTTGAAACAGCTGTTTTAGAAATTTACCATTCAACAGTCTCTTTACACAAATCCTATTACGGCACAAAAATATAAAACGCCAGATTTTCAATTTACCTCATTTTCTTCAATTTTATATTTTACCTTCAAGTGACCTTCCCACAAATATCACCCGACATTGTTCGTATTTTGTACCATAAAACAGAAAGTAAAGATGAATAACGTTTTAATGTTCAACGTAACTGTTACAATAGGGAAAACAACAATGAGAATCAAAGTCAAACATTAAACAGAGACTACTTTGTGAATAAATAAAGCTCCTAATATGAGACCCAATATTATTATACGGTTTCCATTATGAGACCGGTCTCATATACTGAATCCCTTAAAGGTCTCATAATAAGACCTTTGAAGGATAAACAAATGACTAACAATATCTCAGTTATAAGTGGAAGAAAACTGGTAACTCATTACATGTTACAATACACAGACTCACGGCTAAGAAATAAAGTAAAGATCGAATGAATCTCAACTTACCTTCTCCATTTTTAGCGCCTAATTCGTGAACGAGAAAAAAAAAAGTCTTTGGACCATGATTTCTTTTCCACACACGCTGCAACAACAACTCTCCATACAAAAAGCTCACGTGACGTCCAGTGCTGTGGCGGGCTTTTTCCTTCTGTTTTAGTTTGTTTCCGCTAGGTTGCAGCTCTTACTTCAGAAGACAGATAGGGGTCTCAATTTAGGTGCCTATCCTCATATTCGGGGTTCTTACATTCAGAATAATCGCGAGTCCCGAGTTGGGGATGATCTCTTGTGAGTTAGTAACGCAATTGAAACAAATTTTAAACTGTCAACTAAGAATAAAAGGTGTCTAAAATATAGAGAAACATAGACACCCACATCGTGAAAGCAATGTGTCGCGGTTATGCGCACGTAGCGACGCCAATGTGCACCGGCGGAAAACCGAACCTCGGTTAACGATAGTCGCCAGCCAGAACGTTTTACTGTAGCTGTTATCTCCCAAAACAAAACATTTTCTTACAGAGATATAATATTCGCTCTCAGTGGTTGTTGATACCACCATCATTAGGTTTTAATGATTACACCACAGTAGTACATTGTTTTATAAATACCGATTAGAAGAATAACGTAAGATAAATAAGCACGGTGCTACTCAAGACTCAGCTAGACTCCGACTTGACCACCCGAAATGTTAAAAGAACATATGAATATTAGCAGTCGAGTGACTGGGTATCACTGCGTACGGAATTACTGTCGATACTACTAGCACCTCTATAATTTCTTACTGCACAAAGGACGAAAGACAAGCGACGTTTACAACAGTAGCGTATTTAGTAGGTATTTCCCGCCCCTAGGTCCGCAGAAAGTACCACTCTTCATATTTAATGAACATGTTTGTTCACATAGGTAACCTATTTCCATTATATCGTAAATTCGTAATATATAAATGTCTAGAATATTCTACGTCTTCTCGTTCGCTCGGAAAAGGTATTTATCACGTCCTCGTAGTTTTTGCCTTTGTTTATCGCTTTTAATAAGGAACTGCCAAGTTCCTGAGCCTTTCTACTGTTATACTTGTTCTATGGTAGTTCTCCAACATTTTGATGGCGGAAAACGATCGTTCAGCTGAGTAATTTGACTCGCGTCTAAGGAGAACCCACACGGAAACAATCTCTCTGTTGCGTGTGCGATAAAAAAAAAAGCGTACCTGACTTACCTAACTTCCACGTACCCTTGTTCACTACTTTTATTAAATTTCCTAATGCATATATACATAAAAAAGAAATGAGTTATTTTTCTTTTAAACAAACATGTACAAGTAACCACAGCAGGATTCGATCCCGGGCCCTCTGGATGAGCTTGTCGATATGTTAACCACCACACCAAGCGCTTGTCGGTGTCACTTATAGTTCAAGGAGCTCTGCGCCTGGGCGAAAGTGGACCATGCCTCATTTCCATATGCTACCCTTAGACGCTAGTAGTGATTTGTTGCCATCGTTTACAGAAAAATCATAACAGCTGTGACCAGCTTCATGTAGACAGTGCAATTTGTAGGGATGTATTTATTTCTCGGCCACTTGATTTCAGACATATCTTAAGTGCGGGCATTCGTTGACTGATCCAGGTTCAATATGAGCCAAAAGTGTTCTTGAAGTTTTTTCTCGCTCCTTTTAGATACGTTAGGGTATTTCTTCAGAGAGTGCATTTTTTTACGGTGCTAGTGAAATATTATACTCTTGATACACATAGCGTTTTCCTTGTACGCGATACTTTGCATTTTCCTTTTATCAGTATTATCTATCACACAGATAGTCTTCAACTTACGATGCAGATGATGTTAAATTTAACTTATGCTCAAATTGCAATAGTTTACGGTCAGTTTCCCACATAGCAAAATGACGTCCCAGGGATATCTGACGGATCTCCTGGCAGGATATCGGGACGTCCGTAGGACGTCCTGTTTAAGACCCGTTTACATCCATGGGACGTATAGTTATAATTAATCCTTCGTATAACTATACGAAGGCATATCCTTCGTATAGTTATAATTAATTAAATAATAATAATAATAGTAAGGTCGATTTAATTTATAGAAATTCCAGGTAGGTAATCCCGCACGGCTTTCCGGGGGACATCCAGGGGACCTCCACACGGGATGAACTGTTTGTATTGCCCACAGAGTTATCCCACGGACGTCCTTAGGACATCGCTATGGGAGCAGGACCATTCTGACGGTAATGGGATCTAAATGGGACGTCCCAGGGACGTACTCTGCTATGTGGGTTAGTTACATGCCAATATACTTGCAAAGAAAACCTACAAATGAGAAAAACAAATATTTCTCTACTTGTTAGTAGATGCAACGTATAAGGAACGAGGAATGAAAGCCTGAAAATTTCGCTGCCCTCGAATTAGACGCTCTACACCCGGGCCTATGCCTAAATACGCCACTGCGCTTACTTATATATATTTACAAGACTTTTTAAGCCTCTAAGAAATATCGATGGGCACCAGGATGATTGAAAAAAGGCGAAGGTATACAATGTTATCGTCTACTTCAATCTTCTTCAAACTTGTCTATTTATCTCATAAAAGATTTGAACAAATTCTGAGTGTAACTGGATAATATTAAAAGGTCGCTACAATCACAAGAACTTTAAATTAACCTATTTTGCGTCATCCATGCAAGACACATTTGTTAACTTAGAATTAAAATTAGAGCAGTAAAAACAAAGAAACTTAATAAAATAAATATCAAGCCAGAGCTTCAGCAACTTAGAACAATAAATCCTAGAGAAATATTAAATTTTTAGGTAATTATTAATGACGTAGTATTAAATAAAGGTTGGGACGTTTATTTTATTTTTCATGATTCATGTTTTTAATTAAATGTTATCAGAGGTAATTTCAGAATGTAAAATCTGAATAATTGATAAATCAATTCTAAAAGAACAACTTAGAATTATAATATAAAATTTATAACACTTATTGCACTTAGTGTTGTATTTTTGTATTAAACTTATTACACGTTCCGCAGTATCATTCGCAACTTTCATTTTCGAACGATTCTCGTGCATCTAGAGAAATACAGGATCTCCTTTCCATTGACTAGGATTCTTCGCGAGACATGATTTAGATTTCTCCTATCCATTGTTCATTAATAAATCCAAAAATGCAGTGTTTTTTTTTCTGTGAAAAGATCTAATTTCACTTCAGTTAATACAAAAATACAAAGACACTTTAACTAAAGATGAAGATCAAAAAGCAATACCTTCTTCGAATGATAGCAAATCACTGCCAGAATTAAAAATTTGACAAAAGAAACTTTTTCCCTCTAAGTTTTTGTTTTTGTTTCGTCTTTTAAGAATTGATTTATCAATTATTCAGATTTTACATTCTGAAATTACCTCTGATAACATTTAATTAAAAACATGAATCATGAAAAATAAAATAAACTTCCCAATCTTCATTTAAAACCACGTCATTAATAATTACCTAAAAATTTAATATTTCTCTAGGATTTATTGTTCCAAGTTGCTGAAGCTCTGGCTTGATATTTATTTTATTAAGTTTCTTTGTTTTTACTGCTCTAATTTTAATTCTAAGTTAACAAATGTGTCTTGCATGGATGACGCAAAATAGGTTATTTTGGAGAAATTCTTGTGATTGGAGCGACCTCTTAATATTATCCAATTCCACTCAAAATTTGTTGAAATCTTTTATGAGATAAATAGACAATTTTGAAGAACTTAAGCGATAAGACTGAATATTTTCGTCTTTTTTGGACCACCATACTGGACACTAAGTTTTTTTTTTAAAAAAAAGAGAGAGAGAGAGAGAGAAGAAAATAGAATAATTCTCCTGTACGTTCTTGCAATTCTAGAGGAAATTCTTAATTTTAAAAAAATCTACAGTAAGAAAAAATATGAGGAGTCCATATCCTGCAGGAATATCGTCTTTCTTTTAGAACTCCAAATCTCCCTCTATTTTGTAGTCAGAATACGATAATGTAATACAAGCTAGGAACGTCAATATCCGCAGCTCGTACAGCCCCAAGGACATAGCTTTGATCCTTGTTGCATGTCACATCCGCTTCACATTCCAGAAATAACATCATCACCGCGTAAAAAGAGACATTCCCTCCTTCTCTCTTTTTCAAGCTTTTCTATTTCTCCCTCACATGTGGTATGATCTCTGTTCACTGTTAAAACAATCTTTGGAAAATTCTCTTCTTACCGACGCTCTTTAGCACAGCAGATGTAGCAGCTGCATGAACCACAACAATGTATAGCAGTTTCCATCAGAGGACATTTAGGTTAATGTAAAGCAAAGATCTTCAACAAAAGATGGCAGCACTATCTTCGTATATGTCTAATATATTTATCACTGCACGAAATTTCAATGCTGCTCCTACAAATTCAAGCCTAGAGAGTTAAAACTTTCAGGGAAGAAAGTTCATAACCAATTCAAGAATTCCTCAGTACTTCTTCTAGCGTATCATATGTCCAATTTGCATTTTTTGAACCTTTTGGAAATATACCGCAATTACAGTCGAAAGGTATATTCTGAAAATCAGTTTGTGACGCGTGGTATTGCTCGTTAATGTTTTACACAAAATTTATTTTAATTAGGAAAAACGTTTGAAATACTCTTTGTTCAGCATTTGACTCTAATGCACCACATGAAAGCACTTTACTTTTCACCAAATATTCTGCAGCATACAGTACTTTTTATAGTACATTGGAAGTAGCACACTCACCATAATCTGAGAGCGTCATGCACTGACCATACAATATTAATGATTTACACAAAATCTATTGTGATTAGAAAAATAGTTCCAAATACATTTTGTTCAGCATTTGACCCTAAAACACGATACAAAAGCAATTTACTTTTCATCAAGTATTCTGCAAAGTATAGTACTTTTTATATGTGGAGCGTCACGCACTGACATAATTATGTAGTCGATTTTTATAATGCTTGCCAGGGCGTGAGGACGATTATTAAAAAACAAATCAATACTTTATGTCAATATAGAAAAGAAGAAAGTTTAATTTATCATTTTTTAAATTTTAAATTCCTACATTTTTACCTGAATAATTAACTGTTAAAATGAAGTAAAATCGTAGCTATTTTCGTGAATTTTTAAATAACCCAAAAACAGAAGCTAATTACGCCATTGTACTAATGACTTTTTAATTTTTATGTAAACATGAATCGTATACCTTCTAAGAATCGATTGCGCTAGTTAAAATAAATTCACGATACGTTTCAATTTTTACCATCGGGTATGGCATATTCGTGGAATTGTTCGACTATAGGCGTGAGAATAAATTGAAAACATTACATACTGGAACTAGACCAAGTTTGTGTGAGACAGAACCAAATATGTAATATACAGGAACTACATCTCTGAGAAAGAACTGAAAATATTACATATAGAAACCAAAACATATACATAAGACTCAACTGAAATTATTGCCTAGCGGAACGAAACTAAATGTGTCAGAATGAACTGAAAATATTGTATGCAGGAACTAGGATAAACATGTCAGAATGAACAAAAAGAAAAATATATAACAAAATATAGGCTACCGGTTATATCAAGCAACACAGAGACGTCATTTTCACATCATATGAAGGTCAGAAATTGTCTACGATAAGATGAAAAACACGTGATAAATTATGGTAAAATGTCACAGTCGAATAGACGTAATTTACACGATGAACGTATGACGTCTTTTAGTAATTCTCAATTGACGTCGTTTCAACCATTTGCCTATTGGGGCGCGTGAGTAAGTCATACAAAAGACAAGGATGATGACGTTCAAATGCCGTTAATACGTCGTTTCATCAATGACGGCATACTTCTCTCATTATTTAACGTACCAAATGACGTCATTTTTTTAGTTTGACGTCTTTGGAAATTTTATGACTAATAAATGTTTATATTTTCACGTGACTGCTGCTTGGGATGTATGAGAAAATACATACAACTGTCTCACGAAAAATTAAATATTTCAATAAAGTTTTGACAGCTGGTAACGAGATAACACTACAACGTTGAAGGACGTTTATTCTGAAAAATGAAGTGTTTTGCACACGTTGTTTACTGAAATAAGTTATGTCAATGTCGCCTTGTAATGGAAGACATCGTTACAATCTTTCGAAATGCGTGCTTAATTGCATTACGCCTGACCTTAAAAAATAGATACCACAAATTATTTGTCACCACTTACACACTGTAAAAACTGTATCTCTGAATTGAGAGTACAAAACTGGCAGTTTGTACTCCAAATTATTTAGAGTCTGTTGATGTATGTCACGACAGTGACGAACCCAGGACTGGGTTTAGAGGGGCAGCTCTTTGCCTCCCAGTTGTTGGGAAGAAACAGAGTAATAGAAACAAAAACGAAGGTAAAATATGAACCTCTTGGTTCGTCACTGCTTCTGAAATATAGATAGTATAATGTACTCCCATTTTTTTAAAATCAGTGACGAACCGAGAGATTCATATCTTACCTTCGTTTTTGTTTCTATTACTCTGTTTCCTCCCAACAACTGGGAGGCAAAGAGCTGCCCCTCTAAACCCAATCCTGGGTTCGCCACTGCATCTCAAAAATTGGAAGTACAAACTTCCAATTTTGTACTCCCAATTCAGAGGTACAGTGTTTACAGTG
>JAGDQP010007789.1:0-26097 GCA_022664845.1 Lepisma saccharinum | reverse complement strand
TCCTTTCAAAACTTAAGATTTAGAATGAAAACATCTTAATAATCGGCGATTCAATCGCGCTAATGAAGAGCCGCCACAGTCGTATATTCTTAATTTTTGTCTGTAGATTGGATTCGTTTTATTACTCAAATGTAGATACGACACATATTCTACCATTCCTTTTACACTATAAATATAAGCAGGTTAATTCTTCTATTATTATTATTTAAAAAAAAAGAATCGTAACATAATCGCATTTCATTATCTCGTAATACAGAGAAAAATAAAAGCTCACATTTTCAGCTACTTCGAATTCTTACATTTGCAGTTTCTGATATGGGATAACACATCCACTCATTTCAAAAACGTTTCAGCAGATTTTGAATCTCTCGTACAACCATTCGTTTTTTGCTTTCCCTCTCTCTCTCTCTCTCCTGCACATCGGGAGCAGCCGATGGAAACAGCATGTGGAACAAACGTACCATAAAAGATTACTAAAATTATTGATGGCCCATAAAAAGCAAAAGAGCGTACAAACCTCGAGGTAAAAGGAGAAAAATATAGAAGGAGACACTAATACAAATTATGGGTTTCTTTCCCATCTTCAAGATACGAGAGGAAAAAAAAACCAAAAGGGTAAAAAAAAAGTTCTAGATAAAAGAGTGAGAAATTCCGATGCTTGAAACGAAAATGTATTTCACGTCAGATCAAGAGGTTTTTCTCTTTCCGCTTTTTTTTTTTATGGAGAGTTGCACCAAGTACTAGCTACTGTCTACTTCAAAGAGTACAGTATATTCTCTCTAGGTTCTATTTAACAGCTGTTTAAGTCGGAGAGATGAAAATCTTCTAGGGTCCCTTCAACTACTAACAAAAACACCTTTTCTTTTTTAAAGTAAAACGTACAGCCTTCTTGCATTTGAATTTTATTCATGACCTTCAAGCATCTAAGACTCAGGATTGGATAGGCGAGGGGAAAGGTAACAGGAAATTGTCGGCCAGGGCCTAAGTTGAAGGGGCGATTCCGGCATTTGCCTGGTGTACCTTAGAAAAAATGTACAATCGTCTTGAAGCTGACCTAAACTTTCTCCCAAGAGATTAGCATGTTCGCTTATTTCCTTTTACACTCTTCAGTTTATTCTTGAAGTCAAATATTTCTTTTGTTTTGTTTTGCTTTAGTTATTTGAAAACTGCACAGAAGTTCTTAATCGTGTTATTCTTTAGTTTCCACCTTTATCGAATCAAACACTTTCACATCCTTATCCTAAAAACATGTGTATCGTATGAATTTGTAACGAAGACTCATCGCAGTCGCTGCATCTTGAAAGTCGGTTAAAACTGTTTTTTTCTGTCGCTTTTCCAACGTTTTTCTACATTGAATTGAATTTATTTTCTCCGTTTTGGAATCTTTGGCTGCTCCTTTGAAACACTGAATTTTTAAATATGCTGGCAACACTGATAACTGGTGCGCTGGAGTACCTATATGGTCTGTTCCAGTAGGAAATTACCATATCTGGTGCAGATGCGGTCAACAAAATGGAAGAAGTTAAAATATATTCTTTAAGTTGGCAGCACTGACTTTAACAACTACGGCACCCGGAGTACCTATATGGCCTGTCCCAGTAGTCAAATACTATGTTTTGTGCAGATACGACCATTGGTATGGAAGTAAATTGAAATATTAAATGTTTAAACAAGTTTGCATCACTGACAGCTGAGGCACCTGGATGATCCATATGACCTGTCCAAGTAGCCCCATGTAAAATTGGTGCGGATACGGACAACGCTATGGACGTAAATTGAAATATTAATTTATTAAACAGGTTGGAAACACTGACTCCTAAAATTGAAATGATAGACCAAAGCTGGTTTGGATTGATTTAGGGGTTTAGGTGTGATGAGGTCGAATACAATTTTCTATACTTTTTATTATATTTTCTACAGAAATTGGGAAAGCTTTTAAGTCGGCAATAGTAATTAAGCTGGGCGACTCCAAATAGTTATTGTACGTAGTCCTACACAGGAAAAAAAAAAAATAGTGAGCGGGCGAGTCCTATTTTGGAAAGCTCTAAGTCGCGCAAGGTCCTTCTGACCGGGTTCCTAAAAGTAACATAAAATGTGGATTTTTCATAGACAAGATAAGTTTTTCTTGGTTTTAAATCACTTCGTAATATATTCCAGATGTCCCCCTGTTGATGTGTGGTAATGCTCGCTGCCTTGTATCAAGGGCTGCGAGTTCGATTCCAAGTAGGGATACAAGTTATTGGAACCCACGTTAAACAACAGGTCCGGCCTTAAAATCTTAATCCAATGGACAGCAATGGTAAACCACCATCGGTTCATGTTGCCCAGAGACCTTCGGGCTAAGACCTGCTTTCGGGCAGAACATAAATCATCCTCATCAACATATTGCAATATTGTTCTAATTTAGAATCTTAATTATCTTCTATATCAACATCTTCATCTGAAGCGAATGAAGAATTCAGTTCAATGTTAAGGTGCAGTTTCGTTTAGGCGATGGTCGTATGCAATGACCACATTCAGTAAGTGCGTGCGACAGAAGCATGTAGTGGGGTAGTTTCGTTTGTGCACTTGGCGCGGGTTTTTTTTTTTTTTTTTTTTTTTTTTTTTTTTTTTCTAGTGGCTGCAAGCAGCTGCTAGCACCCTCCAGAGGGCTATACCCTCTATATCGGGAAGGGGATTTAGAAGAGGTAGGAGAATAGGAAATAGAGATGGGCTGAGAGCAGTTACTTTATTTTATTAATTGTAAATCAATAAAGTGGGCCATTATGAGCATTCGCTCATAATCATGTAGATAGGTTATATCTGATGATAATAGGATGTGCGATGATGGTGAAATGAAGTACACATTACAACACTAGACACATATAAGACAAGTGATTGATAATCTTCTGCCCAGGGGCAACTCTGGGCGTAATGGATAACGGATGAAGCCCTGTTAGTTTGACATGATTATTGTGCTATAATGAGAATGCGTCATGAGCGTCAATGGATGAATATGTTAAGTTGTGATGGTAGTTGCTAGACTGCCGTTTCTAGGGGGCTGGTATGAAAGTGGACGTAAGGGCCAGAGTAGGTAGCATGGAAATTAAGATGGAAGGTTGTTCGAGCTGCGTATTGGATTTGAGAGAGAACATGTGGTCGTTGTAGTGGATATAGGTTCTGAAGAGTAATGGTAAAAAACGTAAGAAGCTGTTCGAGGGTGATGGGTTGGGATGCTGAAGGTGGAGGTGTAGTGGGGTGTTGCTCTGTTGGTCGGATTGGTACGATGAATTCTGGCTTAATGGAGTCTCCTGTCGGTCTGCCTTTACATTTGTAACTGAATGTCGGGTGTTGTGCTCCACAGGTAGTGCATTTTGGTGTTCTTTGCAAGTTGGTACAGTCTTTTGTATCATGTGGGCCGGTGCAATATCCACATTTACTTTCATTAGGACAGTTGATAGTGTAATGAGCGTTGTATAGTTGACAGCGTTCACAGCGGAGTGGCAGCGGTGCTGGTGAATGCGACGGGTCGACTCTGTATCTTCTCCTGTATATGTATGCTCCATTGGATAGAAGGTCATTAATAGTCTGCTGATGATGAGTGAGGACTCGAACCATGTAGCTAGGTGTTCCCAAAGAAGTTTTGATTCTAAGGCATTTGGTGATTGTAAGTCCTTCCAGTTTGAGCTCTTCCTCGGCTTCTTCATCGGTGATATCAGGATTTACACCTCTGATGACAACTGACAATGTAGGTGATTTACGTGGTGGTGGTGGTTGTCGCAATGGTTTACTGTCCAGTCTAGTCATGGTAGCTGTTTTCCCAAAAATCTCAAAGCTGTGTTTGTTGCGGATAGTAGTAGCCAAGTGAGGATCTGGAGTCTGAATGATGATTCTATTGCGAGTAGGAACGATTCTTGTGATTTTCTCTCGAGATGTATATTTGAGACATTGATGAAGAAGTTGTTTCGGGTTGCTGAACTTTGGATCGAAGTTGGATAGCACGAAGGAATGTGTTGTGACTGCTGTTGAGGATGAGAGTTCTTGATTTCCAATATCCATTGAATGGTCCGATTCTGATTCAGAGTCACTAATGGTGTGCGTCCTTTTGCTAGGCGGTAACTGTTGCGATGATTGTCCAGATCTGCTGGCTGATGGTGAGCGTGAACGTACAGATGATGTGCCGGTAGCTGTTTCTAAGTAACTTCTCTGCTTAGGAATGGTGCCTGTTGGTGAATATGACGGTGGATTGTTATAAGGTGGCGGTCCATGAATGATAGGTGGTAGATTTGGATGACGTCCAGAAGTTCCAAGTCGTTTCTTCTCTTTCATAAGGAGGGTTAGAATGAACACAGATGAAATAGGATGAGTCTTGTCTGTCAGTGATGATTAGATAGTTATCAGTCTGTGCAATGACTACTGTGATTAACTCGCACCCTCCGACACTGAAAAATGAAGTCAGTCCTAGAGTGGCTGTATGCTTACTAATCTCTCCTGTGCGTCTGCTACACAGGGTCCTCGCTAGTAAGTTAACAAATCCACAGCTAGGCTAGGTTTAAGTGAAACAAAATCTGGCTATTTTGGCTCTGCTAACAAAGCGTTTGAACCGAAACACCAGTTTGGTAATCCTGGCGCGTTTTTTTTTTTTTTTTAAGTTTTCCCGTTCAAAAGGGTACACCCTTTCTTCGGTGGCGCGTGTGCGAAGCCGTACTATATCTATATAAATATGTGATTTACTTTTCGTGCATTACAAGTTCAAGCTCTTTCTGTAAACAATATATTTACAGTATCAGAATTTTAGACATGATTACAAACAACTATAATAATAATATAAGCAGCATTTTAAATTAAACTCAACTTTTATTTAATATGAAACAATAGTGTTACTTCAAGCTGCTGAAGTACTCTGCTGCCATCTATTGAGCTCCACACTTACTACATGTGTCCATGCATTCCCTTTCTTTCGGGATTTACCAACAATTTCATAGCGTGCTCGTCCAATTTTTGACGTAGCTTTCAACCCTCATCTCTGCTG
Source organism: Lepisma saccharinum (assembly GCA_022664845.1). Classification (NCBI taxonomy): domain Eukaryota; kingdom Metazoa; phylum Arthropoda; class Insecta; order Zygentoma; family Lepismatidae; genus Lepisma; species Lepisma saccharinum. Next base: position 21,086 of record JAGDQP010007789.1, on the reverse strand, counting down.
AAGTTCATATTTGGTACAAAATAGTTTCAAATTCAAAGAAAACACGAATGTAAACTGCACAATACTCTGCAACGCACGCGATTGCTGAAGCATAGGGCTTGTTCGGAAATACATAACGAAGTTCACGGAATGCATGATCTTAACGCTGAAAATTATTTTCGTGAAATTCGTTTTCTTCGTTAATTCCGAACGCTCCAAACCGTTGTCAGGATAACGATAGACACCAACTCGCATACATAACAAAGAAATAAATGAAAATAGAAGGTGTGGTTATAAGTAGGGGCATGGGGCTCAAAATACGAAGCAAGTTAGTTTCTTGGAGAGATTCTATTCCAACAATAACGTTATTTACCAACATGTAAGACATTTCTTTGGAGAAATTCCTTATATTCACTTCAGTTTTCATTTGCTAGACTTGTATAACGAACTTAGGATTCTATTCGTTGCATTTGGTCAACAGTAAAATAAATCGATTCTCTTATTTACAAGAATTATCTGGCTGAAGTTCGTTCCTACATATTTCTATATCCTTCAAAATTTCCATCACTTCGCCAACTACTAAGTCACATTTAGGGGACAAGAAAAATATTCCAATTACAGAAAATATTTAAAAGAAATTGCAAGGAATTAACATTTAACGTCTTAGTCAAATTGTATTGCCAAGAAGAGAAACCAATATATAGACCAAACAACTTTAACTTTATTTTTATATGGGTCAGTTTAGTAACTTTGGACTTCGGCCCGTCACGATTCGCCTTTAGCTGTTAAAATCCACACACATGCCCCTGCCGGAACTCGAACCCGGGACCTTCGAGCCGATGGCCTATTGCCACAGACCGCCAGACAACACAACTATTTTAATAAATACTTGATAGTCCATCTTATACCGCCCTCAGCCTTAGATGTCTAAAGGTCACAAGTAAAATTCAATTCAATTCCATCTTATACAAGACTCTAATACTGCTTGCGGATTACAATTAAATCGTGAAAGAACGTGGTGCATTCAGGCTTTATGAAAGCTAAAACAGCATGCATTCCTTCAAGAACTTGTCGTTTAACTGAAATCATTAGAAAAGTCTGTTATAATACACAGAACTGGAGAGTGTCTTTCATAAACACGATAATTTTGTACTATACGACGTTATTCTTTCTTTTACTCAAAAAGCCTCTAGAAAAAGCAGTCTTCAATAATTTCATCTTTTACTGGTGGTGCTATCTTGTGGCAATCGTGATATCTAACAGCAATCCACAGCTCGAAAAAGTGTTAAATATGGGAAAGTAAAGATAAATCAATTGTTTACGATAAACCGTTATATTAATCTGCTATGTACATTAGTTGTGTCAAAATTGTTCCCTACTGCAGAAATAGCAGCCATGGCTACAATTTCATACCTCTAGATGAAGCAAAATAAGATTACATGATGCGATACGAGGTAACTTTATCATGCGGATGGTGACCATGTTAATTTTAACGAAGTTCACGAAGTCAGAGCTAGTTCGTTTCGTGCGCGAACGAAATTAACTGAGAGTGACTTTCCGAACGGCTAACTAAATGAACGAACTTCACGAAAGTGGTTTCCGAACGCTTCGTGAAAGAACGAGATTAACGCGTTAAACTCGATCGTAGTTTCCGAACGAGCCCTTAGACTGGTCTCCGAGGAGTCGTTCCAACAGTTGCATCCGACGTCATGCGTCCGATGCACAAACCAAGCTAACTCCACTGATTTGCTTTCAACGTGTCAATTCAGTGTCGCGTGCAGCAGTTGCTTGCGATTTGCATCATCGCACAAATGAAACCGCACCTTTAGGCAGAATATAGTCATTGAAAATTAAATGTCTTCTAATAGCTCGTGATTCAGTGGCGTTTTCAGAAAGATCAGTGTCTTGCTCGCTTGAAGAAGGCTGGTTTTCACAATATATCATTCTTTTTCGACAATTTCTGTTTCTATCTTGATGTTCGTCATCCATGTCATTACCTTAAACTTACAAACAACTCAAACATATGCAAAGTTCACTAAGGCATTTAAATAAACACAGCAACTTACAGAAAAATAGCATATTTTGAGCAATGCGACAGGGCGCGCAGGGTTCATACTAGAGACTTGCACGGGCCGAATTTTTCGCCCCGAACCCAATCCAGCCCGAAAGTACCTAGGCCCGGCCCAGCCCGGGCCCGGAAAGCCTTACAAGTTTTCGGCCCAAGCCCGGCCCGGCCCGATAAGTTTTAAATATTCTTGGCCCGAGTCCGGCCCGGTCCGATAAGTTTAAAAAATTCTTGGCCCAAGAGCGACCAGACAAATTTTAAAAAGTTTTGGCTCGAGCCCCAATATATTTGGATCTGGTATATATAATAATAATATAATGCACACAAGCCTATGTGAGTGTTTGAACAATGTGATGCACTTAGATTTGCTAGTCATTTTAATTTCATTCTACAGGATTGCCGTTTCAATTTATTTCTAACACAAGTAGGATCAAAATAATCCTTTCGCTTTCAACAGTACGATTACTTTTAGTCGTAGGTTTCTTAAATCCGGCAAAGAAGTAGCTAGTCAAAGTATAACTTTTATTTACAAAACAAATTATCAGAAATTTGACCCCACCCGCAAGACCTACATTTGCATGGTATTTAACACCGCATTAGACTGCAACCCTGACTTCACCCACCATTTCTTCCTGCGGGTCGCTGAAGTGGAGAGAAGAACAAAGTGCGGTTTCCTTTCACTTTTATATTAAGACGACAACTCTGACTGTTCCCCTGGGATCCAGTGGTTGGATTGACCATATTCTGGTATTGACACGGACCATCAACAGAGGAAGCTTCAATGCGCATTCTTTCTTTTGTTATTTAATGAGGGAAGGGCATACAGTCACTCGTGTGACTGACGACTGGGGTCAACGCCCAGGTGAACAACTAATCCTCTATAGCAAAAGTGGAGCCGCTAAGCAACACCAGCTGTAAATATTGCATTGTTTGTAATACCTTTCACTCCACGTGGCGTGCACACAGACTTGAACTTTTGGCTTTATTCCAATTATCGTTTAACGAAAGTCAATAATTATTGAACTGCTTTAAAGAAGTGCAATTAATCGGCCCGAGCCCAGCCGGACATGACGAAAAAGCAAGCCCGGCCCAAAGAAATAGCGGAGCTGGCCCGCCCAAGCCCGGCCCGTGCAGGTCTCTAGTTCATACGACCAGTTGTAAAATAGTAAAACAAACGTAGTCTCGGAGAAAACTGATTTCAACTAGAGAAACAACATTATTGTATTATAACGGACGAGTCCACTTGAAGGTACTAAGGAGGGTAGGTGGGTAGGTACTGTGACATTGAACCTCCGGCAACAATTATGTTCTACACGGTCTTTTAGACAGTGCGCGAGTTCTGAATGGTTAATTCAACATTTTTCGGTGTCCCAGGCGTAACACCGCCTTTTTTGTTAAATCAACACAACAAACTGTGTTAATTTCGGTAATTCACCATAATCTATGTGTTGTCAATGCTGATTCCACGCAATATTAGCGCTATCACAGTAGTGAGTCAGCGAAATCACACAACAAACGGTGTTGATTTAACACAAAAAAGTGGTGGTCGCCCTGGAACACAGAAAAGTGTTGAATTAACACTATATATATATATATATATATATATATATATATTTTTAATTCAAATTTTTTTGCAATGCAGCATGTGGACATGTGAACATCATAGTGAACTTAATAATTAATTTTTAAAAAAATAACTGTCATCCACGGTTTTTGTAGTAACCACCATATTCATTTACAGATTTAATCTAAATGTTATATACAAATGAAACAGATACGAATATAGCATCAATTACTAATCACTCTGTTGTGGTTTTCTATATATTGAGAGAGAGAATTCTGCTTTAATGAAATTCAAACGCCCACTTAGTTTGAGCTCCGATGCACTCAACGATTACGATAATTGAGAACAATACTAACTGTGAACTAGCAACTCTTAATTAAAAAAATACATTGTAAAAATAAAGCATCAGCATCCCACAACTTCAACAGAAATAATGCGCAAAATAGCACAAAAATGAGGCATGCTATAATGAAGCTCACTTTGTTTCGCTCCCAGAGTTTTTTTTCTCATACGGCTATAAACTGATGAAAGTAATGTCGCATAAAAAGCAGTAATAACGTTTACACATAGTTACACAAGTGAAAATTAATCATAAGCAGAGAACTAGAAAATTATATTGGTTAAAAAAAATGAATATATCTAAACCTATTATTAGGGTGTTCAATTGATCCTTAAGGAATAAAAATATTATTAAACGCAGTTTCATTTTAAGGTATCCGAACTAGGTATAGGTAAGTGACAACTTTAAGGTTAATGCAAAGCAGGGATCTTCAACAAAAAATGTCAGCACTATATCCGTATATGTCTAACGTATTTTTATCGTTGCACGAAATTTCAATGCTTCTCCTACAAATTCAAGCCTAGAGAGTTCTAACTTTCAGGGAAGAAAGTTCATAACCAATTCAACAGATCGATCAATGCCGATTTTTTATTTTCGTTTCTCTTCATTGTTGAAATCGCTTGATTGTTCTTGTGAATATCAAAACCTATAACAATGAAGCTCTTTCAACTAATTAACTAACTCTATGGCTTATGGAACTCGCAAGTTCATCACCGCAGTAACAAATGTTCGCCACTGGATTCTATCCTGGGCAATATCAAGCCAGTTTTCATCACGAACACCTACTTCTCGAAGATCCCTTCTAATATTGTCCTCCTAACGACGTCTCGGTCTTCCCAATGGTCTCCTTCCATCCGGCCTTCCAACCAGCATAGAATATAATCTTCGTTTTTGCCCCATCCGAGCTACATGGCCTGCCCACCTTAGTCGCCGCGATTTCATTATTATTACAACATACGATGAATCGTACAGTCCGTAGAGTTCTTCATTATGCAGTCTCCTCCAACAATGAACAAAAAAACGAAAATAAAAAATCAGCATTGATCGAACTCTTGAATTGGTTATGAACTTTCTCCCCTGAAAGTTAAAACTCTCTAGGTTTGAATTTGTAGGAGCAGGACTGAAATTTCGTGCAAGGATAAAAAATACATTAGACATATACGGAGGTAGTGCTGCCATCTTTTGTTAAAGATCGTTGCTTTACATTAACCTTAAGGGTCTCAGATTGCATTGGCGGAACGCATCTAGAACTGTAAGTCCCGTTTTAAGGATATTAAATACACGTAACCTAATAGAAAGCAATCACAAACCACCATCTTTAGATTTAGAAGCCTAAATCCCTTCTGTTTTCGCCCTAACTGTAAAAATAAATATTTGTGGCATTTGCCATTTTATATTCCTACGTCACTCATAAAAGAAGTAAGTTATTAATAAAATAATATTAGTAAAATCAAAGATCTTAAAAAAAAAAAATATTTAAAATCATATTAAAAAGAACGAAACGGTTTTGTGTATGAGCACAAGACAATAATTTCACATAAGTAAAATAAATGTAACCCCCCACCCTCTGTTTCCAAAAAAGGAGTGATTTGAAAATTAAAACCTCAACCAAATGTAACTTGGAACATATTACATTAATACCATTATGAAACGCGCTTTCCTTCGCTGTTATTCACTGTCAGAAAGAAAACGAGTTTTACTTTTTCTACTGTTTATTTTTGCTTCTTTCTCACCAACAGAAAATGAGAAAACTTAAAAAAGGAAAACAACTCAGAAAATTAAAAAAAAGACAGATTCGCTGAGACTTTATTATTAATATTTTCTTCTATACTGTTTCGTTTTTCTTTTCTGAAAATAAAAATAATATTCTACATTTTAACTATTATGTATCAAAGAACTCAACTGGAGCGTAATGAAAATGACTGTCACTCCAATGATTACACATGAAAAAACAGTACTGAATAAGTCAATAAAATGCAGTAAGGCATTACCTTATTTTCATTTAAATCTAACGCATTACGAGTTATTTATTGTTATTATCATTTTGAAAAAAAAAAATTGTCAATTAACAAAATGTCTAAAAGAGTGAATACGTTTCATTCTTAAGTACAAAAGCAAGACGCGAGAGTTGTATAATTTTGATTCCGTTTTCATTTTAAAATTTGTCTTCCATCTATTTTCAAAGCAGTCACAACAATAATAATTTCCATTCTTTTTATTTGAAATTATGGAATTTCATTAAAAAAGCAACAACAATACCTTTTCTCAGTTTTTAGATTAGTTAACTTGTTCTTCAGTTTTAATTATTTTTTTTTCTTCAAATAGTACAGCCTCTTTTATAATTAAATAATCGGAAGTTGTTCTTTTCTGATTGCTGGGTGAAAATATGCAAGCTTTAAAAAACTTTGATTATACAGCCAGATGCAAAGAGTTCCTCTTATATTCAACGGAAAACATGACGTTACTGAACCGCAGTGTCTCTTACCGTTAGAGTTGAGAACTCGCTCAACAACAATCGCAAAATTGCGGAGACGCAAGATAACATACAGAGAAACTTTTTTTTTTTTTAAATTAAGTTATAAAATTTATTGTATCTTGTAGCTTAATACAGTCTGAATGACGCAATATCACATTAAGGAATGAAAATTCAACACTTTCGGTTAGATAAATATACTTTCTAGATTTTCTCTCAATCTGACTCTATTCCACTATACTTTTTTTTTTTCGGAAATTTGGATTCGTGACCAATGCATATTATTCCAATTTCGTTACTTTCATATATTCGAGCCTCGCAAACTTCGAATAATGTTGGTAGCATTAGTCTTGCCACTAGGTCACAGATTAAATTAGATGTTTCAGTTCTCTTTTATGGGTTACAGCGCAATCTTCTTAGTCACTCTTCTGAGGGATGGCGTCCCTTGACCATATCTATTCCGCCAGTAAGGCAGGGTAGTCAGCGGTCAGGACTTTAGTAATGGTACCAACTCAACATTCGTCTCACGAAATTGATATAAACTCTGGAAATTTTCAGGCACGGTGTTTCGTAGCGGGGTTCGAACCCACGAGCTTCCCCTTCCTAACGTGCAAAGCTGTTAAGAAGTTCCGGGATTAACGAATTCATCACAGGAGTTGGGAGCTATTGGATCACAAAACATGAAATAGAACGTTTAAATTTATCACAGTGAGTTCTTTTACACTAATGATGGCAGTTGGAGCGCTAATAACGTTAAATAGTGTAAAATACTACATCACCTACCAAGTTTCACATATATTTGAGAGTTGCAAACGCAATTTCCCGCAGTTTTCAAAGAAACTAGTAAATGATCACATGCTTTTGTAAGTAGAACCTAAAGACCATTGACATGATGTGTCACTTGATTCATGTTGTTATTTAAGTAAATTTAACTTTTTGCAACTAGACCACGCTAAAATGGGATACTATGCAATGATTGACCATGATGACATTGACCATTCATTCCCCCTTAAATTAAAAGGGGCGTGTGTCGAAATTTCTCCTGGAAAACAATTTATTACGAAATTAACAAGATGGGAACTTCCCTTTGGGTCACCCTGTATTTATATAATATTCGCAGTGAGTGGGAAATGCATAACTTCAGCACATATGTATGAAGTGTTGCCTGCCTTCCAGGCGTTAAGAGCAAAATTTCGAACATGCTGAAGTCCTGTAACTCGAGTACCGCAAATCTACGAAACGTAGTACTACAGGAGTGTTCATTTGAACACATCAGCAACACACTGTGGAAGTTTCATGCAGATTCTCGTGTCCCATCGGAGACAGTTTCCTTGTAAGTATCCATAGCAACCGCGCTTCCTTGCTTGGTGCTACCCGGACAAACGTGACATAGAGCACAATTCTTTCCAGATTACTAGTACAGAAAGAGCCAAAATTAGGAAGTTCTCAAATCCAAATCTTCGGAATCGAATTACATCTGACCTCTCATACATTTTACACTTATATCTATAGAGTCATGGCCGATGGCCTTATTTTCAAAGTTCGAAAGAAATTGTTCTTGCTTATTTCATATGACAATGGGCGACGAGGGATCACAGCAATGCTTAAAAAGATGTTTCTGTCGATTTAAAGTTTCTTTTATGGACTACCAAATAACGATAAGAAATTTTGACGAGTCTTATGTAAACACAAGGGGAGGAGGTCGTGTATCTGTTATTACAAGGGAAGAGGGGTCTATAATGATTGAAAATGTGCTAAGCTAACGTAATACCTGAGTGACATCAAAGTCGCACTAGATGGCAACACCGAGCTAATATATGAGACAACCATAACATATTGAACATTAGCTTTAAACCTATATGGAAACTTGGAATTGTCGTACTCTGCACCCTGTCGAATTTTATAATGCATCCAACGGCTATTTTCTATGAATTTGAGTGTACTTAATGACAAAGACTCTATCCAAATCACAAAACGTTTGACTACAAAAATGACATTATAGAAGGGATTCACCAAACGCTATATCGATCTGTGTCTCTCTCTCTGCGAAATAAAATTTATTTTTCAGGGGAAGTTGGCCTGAAATCGGGAAAATGTTGATAACACATGTTGATAAACCACCGTACTCATCCTCAGGACAACAAGTAAATAGGTAATGGTTTTATAGGTAAAATCAAAAAGCATATCAAATATTCTTTTAGAGCTATATACAGAGAATATGTTTAGCAACGTACTGGCGCTTGATTCACATATCCCTGTCCGCCAAGCAGCGCCTGCTTCATCGATAACTTTAGCCACACGTCGAGTTACAATTATAAAATGATTTAATTCACATATTCGAACACCAAGACACGCCAAACGTATCAAGAAAACACCATCATTATTAGTACAAACAAAATTCGTGGAAAATAATGCAGAATATTTTCAGCAAGAAACCGTGAGACTTAATATCATGGGGAAACACACGGACCGAATAGATGGGAAAGACGCGGGCGGGGATAGGTGATTCAAGCGCGAGCTCGGCTGATAAGCGCTGCTAAACGAATTCTCTATAATTATACAAACATTCTCCATAGCTTGTTTGATAGAATCAGTTTATTGCCATATCATTACTAAAGTAGCGTTGAGGTATAAATGCAGTTAATTTTAGTCAATACCAGTGGCGGTTCGTGGTTGAAACAGTAGGTGAAGTTCTACCAAAGCATTTATATGTAAACACGCTTTCATATTAGCTACTGGTTACAGTTATCCTGAATATCCAAACTTTACCGATTTATTCTTAATGCCATTTACTCATATTACTCAATGTAGAGCATCCTGGTGGATTGCCCCTCCCCAATACACCATGCAATCAATTATTCATATTGTTCTCCTTAATACTGATTTTCTACCTTCCAAAACAATACATCGTTTCAGTCAGTTTGCTACTTCTCTTCAAAATGACCACACCTTCACATGGCTGTGCTAAGTACATTTATGATTGAAATAGAAATAATACTTTTCTTGAGTTTGTAATTAAGTAATTTTTCAAACAGTGAAACTCCATGGGATCCCCGGTTCGCGCCTCGCGGGCTCTGTAGTGGACAAAGGTCTTGTGCGTGGATTTTCTCGGGGAGTCGGGGCTCTTCCGTTTTTTCTTCCATTTTCTTCATTCCACCGATTCTCGCATCATTATCCATTCGGCCAGAGCCAAAGCACGTTTCCCAAAGGTATTAAATATTCAAATTTAAATGTAACTCCACAAATCAACTTGAGCATTCTTTTTAAAACCTTGCTTCATGTTCTCACGACATATTTAATGCAATTATAGATTTTTTCTTACTACAAAAGTACGGTTCTCTTTTAGAGTAATATAGCACTTATTCAGAGCTGCACATATGGCAAAAAGCGACCAAAACTAGACTACATTTTGGTATCGTAATTTCCATTCGGTTCCACATCAGAACCTTTAATTTTTTTAGCTTTTTCCACACCACCCTTATGATTGAGTGAATTGGCATGTTTTCTTAAACGCAGTATTCCGAGAATGCTTACGAGAAAATTCACAGAAATGATTTCTCCATCAAGCGTTGGTTACATGAAGAGAATGAAGGAAATAGTAGACAAAAACTAAATCAGATACAAGGACGTTTCGTAAACTTCCCTTTTATGTCATTTTAGTACTAATTACTTCGGTAGTCTAAAAGATATACAAGTAGTTAAGTTTAAGTTTCCAGAAACACCACCCGAGACACGTTCCCGACACTCCGTGAACTGAACCCTTCTGCATTAAGCCAGTCGACCACCGCATCCGGCGACAGGTTAATGAACTAACAGGCTCTCGTATATTAGGTACAAATCTACAAAAACAATCTATTTTTCTATTCACGTTAAACCAACAGGTTTTATTTCATACTTTTTTACACAATACTGATATCTGTGTCATTAGACCACATTAACTGCGAATGTAAACATTTTAATCTGTATTATGCTCATGGTAAAGGTTTAGGCAGTGTTCGATTTGTTATAAATTACGAAGGGGGATTATAAAACTAGTATTTGCGTGTAACTTTCAACCTACTATCCGTTTGGGTATAAATATAAAGATTTATCCCTGGTTGGGATGATATTCGGAATCAACTACCGGGGATGAAATTCTCACGCACCAGGGAAAATCCTGGAGGTTTTTGTCAGTATCTGCTTGAGCGAGTCTCTCTCTAGCTAGTAAACTTATTTCGCTATTTTCATTTTATGCATTGAATAGATATTAATATTAAAATTTTCTTCATATAAATGATCAATGCACGTATCTGCAATATAAACTTACACGATCATTTTATCACCGACAAGATTTTTAAGCAGTCTTTAAAACCTAATAGTGAAGACGCGACCAATTAATATACATAAAGTTTTATTAATATAAATATGTATGTCACTAATATAAAGCTAATATAAATATTTATGTCACTTATCAAATTTGTATATGCTCCGGATTATGACGAGAATATATTTTTTCTTTTTCCATTTAAGTAGAAAATTGTGGCTTTAACATTTGATGGACAGATTAACTCCCATACTTGGCTTCGATTTCTTAAAATTCATTTTAAGGCATTTAGGCAACTATGGCTCGGGCAGTATGGATCATGATGGGATGAATTGGTGGAATGAAGAAAGCAGGAGGAAACGGGAGCACCTCGAGAAAACCCACGCACACGGTGTTTGTTCACAACAAAGCCCACATAGCATGAACAGGGATCGTTCCGACGACCCCAGTACCAAAGGTGAGTACTTGGCAGAGGCTTAATCCGATATGCGTGTATAATAATTACATCTGATGGTACTAATGATGAACCTAGAGGGTGGGGCGAGAGAAATCCCCATTGGAGCTTCAAAATTCTCTAGGGAGTTTGTTATAAGCCATAGCAGAAGATAAAATATTGTTCTTGAAAGTAAAGTTCCTCTTTTAGCGCAATTCCTACCCCACCCCCACACGCCTCCTGAATTCTGTGCATTCAACACTGAGTGAGAAGACTTCAGCGACTGGATAGTTATACTTACGTTGAAATTTTTCTAGTTCGTCCGGAACATGCGTTTGAAGTTTTCCCTTCTTTTTATCTTAAAAGCGTGATGATAGATCAACTTATTAGGTTTTAAAATCGTACATACTTTATCTAAGATGCTAAACATCCAATTTACTATATACTTTCTAGCAGTAAAATCTGGATTATACATCGTACAGGTGATGGAATTCCTTATGACCGTGGTAATTATCATGTAGTTTCCAGCCCTGTCGCAACCATTCATAGTGCTGCTAAGGTGGGATTTGGAGAAAACAATTCCAGTATCTCACTATGCATTGGGCAGTGAATCTCTTTTGGAAGAAGTAAGAGAGAACTTCACAGGCGCCACAGAGTAGGAATGAAAGGAGTAGGTCTCTGCCAACGCTAAGCTCCAGGCCGCTTCTGATTGGTCAGAATGGCCTGACTGAGAAGCTCACCTTCTGCTACAAATAGTGGACCTCACTTCCGCTGAAGGCTCAAGGTCAGTAGACAAGAAGATAGCTAGGGACAATCCTGAATGCTTCCTTCCTTTTGCTGAGTAACCAAGTAGCCTACTTTGCAAGACGGATGGCGCCTTCTAGCGTCAGTATTGCAAATTACTTGTAGGCAAAACTATAATAAAGCGAATTGGTGTTATTCTTGCTGGCATTTTATGATATTTATTTCAGTATTTTGGGAACTTGTGTTTCCTTTATTTAATTAATGCAGAAATAAAATAATAGGTGAAGTACAGCTTCACCGACTTCACCTGAAAAACCGCCGCTGGTCAATACCTGCAAACATACTGTATAAAAGCTTATTATAACTATATGCCAAGAGAATGATAGCCTTCTCCTGGAACCAGAAGGGGCGAACGCCCGGAATTCATAGTTTTCCCTACCATTTCAGACCATGACAAATGCAACTGAGTATGACTCATGTCTCTCTGACTTGTAGTTATTGAGATCTAGGGAGGGTACAGACAAGCAGAACAATCTGCATACTATACCCTTATTCCCTACCACCCATAGGGACTTAAAAAATCATTCTCATGTGTGCAAATCGACACCCATATTGTCATATAATCCGAACGTTACATTTGGCCACCTAAACCAAAAGTGACCGAAAGAAACGAAAAATGTTGTGATTTATACTCAATATAGACGATAATGTACATACATGTACCGAAACACGTCCAAATGCAAGATGGGTAGATGAAATAAAGCACTTTTCACGAGCAACATGGATAAGGAAAGGAGCAGACAGAGATATGTGCAAAGAAAAGGGCGGAGGTCTTCATCTAGAGTGGATAGAAAATGGCTGAATATGATGATGATGACATGACATACAACCTTAGTGCTCTTCCACAGTCTAGTGGTTAAAGCGTTGGACTCATATCCGCGTGGTCCCGGGTTCAATTCCCGGATGGACCACCCCAGTTTTCGGCGTCCACCCGGCGTCGTGAGGCAAACTGGGGAGTCACGTGAATAAAGACGTGACGGCCACACTCAGTCTCTTAAGCCCCTGATACGCCTGTTCGTGGTTAGGTACGCGGACCACACAGGTAAACGTAGTTCCACCAAACACGGACAGATGGCGTTGGGGCGGGCTCAGGACCTATAGGCCTGTTACCCCCCCCCCCACCCCAAAGAGAATTAAAAGTAAAGTTTAAATATAAAACTTTGCTCTGTAAGTGAAGATTCACAATTTTAAAGTCAGTATGAATTGCAGCTTCTGGGTCTGGTGAAACCATTCTTGTCAGTTCTGATTAATATTAAATTTAGTTACTTCTAAATGTTGTTATGTAATGTTTGATGCAGTAGAATACTTTGTGAGGGTGACTTACATTTCCAACTATTTTTGACTGAAAATGCCATTATTATATTTGACTTTATAACAAACAGCATGCGCATTTTTGAATTTCGTATCTTCTTTTAACTCAAGTTGTGTAAGAGATAATTGTGAAGTGCAGATAAGTGCAGTAATTATTCATGCCCGTAGTCTGTTACATGTCCGCTTTTCTAACTGAAATAAATCGTGAAATGTCCGGTCTTTAAAACAACTTGATTTGGCAACCGTACTCTGCACTGTCATATTTCACGAAAATTATTGTGCGGTTCCGACTTCTGTAGACCTCTGAGCAGGGCCTGGGCTAGTGCGCGGAGTAAAGTGGGAAGTGCACAAGCAATCAGCGAGAACTCGCGCTTTTACTACCTACCTCGCATTGGCTATTAAAAGTGTCTTCCCGCCCATGATCATGCTACGACTCCTCCCTCGCGGCTACAGAACTCAGAACTAGACAAGTACTACGACTTACCTAGAAGAAAAAGAACCAATTTAGAAAATATATTTTCATTAGATACACTTTTATAGTTAATTATCACTAACTTCAGTACAAAAAAATAAATTAAAAAAGGATTTTTTAAAAGTATATATGCTTTCTTATGCAAAAAAATTAGTCTAAAAGGAAAAAAAATAATAAATTGATGAATCCGAAAATAAAAGCGTGGGTTCTCTTAGATATTATGATTTTATAAGGTAAGCAGGAGCACCCACGCTTTTATTTTCTGATACATAAATTTATTATTTTTAACTTCTTAGTTCATTTTTCTTTGCATAAAAAGTGTTTTTTTTTAAATAAATCATTTTTTAATATATTTTTTTTTATATATTAAAAGCTTCGCACACCCAAATCCTAAAGTGTTCTGCAACCAGTCAAAACCCAACATTGTTGCAGGCTAGTATTTATTTTAGGATAAAGAAGTCCATATTAAACAATTCATTTTTAATTAATTACAATTAACTGGTTTATTCTGTCGTATACTTAATGACTGAATATTGTATTGTCATCGGAAGCAAATAAGTTTACAAAATTTGGAAGAAATAGGATGATGGGAAGTGAGTTAAAAATCAATTACAAGATTTGTACCAGAGATGAAACATGATTACAGAGTAAGTTAATAAAAAGCGTGTAAAAAACATAAAAATACAATAATTAAAACGACTAAATCATTTTCATAGCCCTATGTTATTTAAGTATAGCGAATTAATTGACACACGAGACAATTTCCACATTCTCAAAAATAAAAGCATCCAAGAAGTAACTCAATGTAGTAATTAGGACCTCCATTCTGAGGTTTTACCCTAGTTTACTTCCTACTTGCTAATATCATTATTGTAACATATATTCTCGTTTCAGTCATTGCTGAATCAAATGTGCGAATCCTATAGGTCCTAAAATCGGCTTAAATTAGTTTAGAAACCTAAAAGAGGCTAAATTCAACATTTATTTTTAAAAAGTATGCATTATACATGAAATGCCTACTGTTAATAGGAAAAACGTGCACAAATGTCCATTTATTTTCAACTTTTTGTCACGCTTTGCTGTTTCCTTATCTTCGTTGGGTCTGAGCCAAAGTTAAAGACCTTAACTTCAATTCAATTCTTCTTTTCTTTAGTCGTCTGTGGAAGAAATTATGGTGGTAGCCATATACCGCGAAACTCGCAACTGTGTGGCGTAATACGTTGTCAGCTTTAACAAAGTAAAATCATAGACCCTATAATAGATATACTTAACACGCTTCACCATTTCTATCTGCGCTTAAAACTACTGTGTTTTTGCACAGGAGCACGTGATTTCGAATTTATCCGCTAGGCAGCTCTGGTATAGACTGCTTATTCTATTATGAGGTCTATGCCAGAGCTACGTAGCGGATAAATTCAAAATCACGTGCTCCTGTATAAAAACACAGTAGTTTTAGCGCAGACAGAAATGGGGAAGCGTGCTAAGTCCATCTATTATGAGGTCTATGGTAAAACTATTAATTTCAACACAGCTTAACAATGAATATTGCGTTAAAAAATATTGTTGTTGTGATCCAACAGATTACGGTTTAGGGTTTAATGTAAGAAATGCAGTGCAGTTTATGTTTAGTACAGAGTGTTGGTCCAAACTATTTGTGAGCATAGGTATACATTTGGACCCGACCTCACTCAACCTCGACAGGAAATGAAGGAAATAAAAACATAAGAATTAGGGATGAGGTCATAGAGAAAGT
The DNA here is from genome assembly GCA_022664845.1 of Lepisma saccharinum. Classification (NCBI taxonomy): domain Eukaryota; kingdom Metazoa; phylum Arthropoda; class Insecta; order Zygentoma; family Lepismatidae; genus Lepisma; species Lepisma saccharinum. The sequence goes on along the minus strand of JAGDQP010007789.1, from coordinate 5,589 downwards.
AAACAAATTTAAATACTTGCGAGCATACGTAACAAAGAAAAATGAGGTCACGGAAGAAATTAAAAGTCACTTAGTATCGCGCAACGCATGTTTCTATTCAGTCCAGAAACTTCTAACATCGCGATTAATATCAAGGAAATTGAAATTAAAACTATACAGAACGGTTATTCTGCCGGTAATACTTTACGGTTGCGAAAGTTGGAGTACGACCCTAGCAGATGAACATAAATTACGTGTATTTGAAAATAAGGTTTTGAGAAAGATATACGGGACGAGATAACTGGAGAATGGAGGAGACTGTATAATGAAGAGCTTCACGGACTATATGATTCGCCAGATGTAAAAATAAGGAAATCACGACGACTAAGGTGAGCAGGCCATGTAGCTCGGAAGGGGGGAAAACGAAGATTATATTCTATCCTGGTTGGAAGATCGGATGGAAGGAGACCATTGGGAAGACCAAGACGTCGTTGGGAGGACAATATTAGAAAATATCTTAGAGAAGTAGGTATTCGTGATGAAAACTGGCTTGATGCTGCCCAGGATAGAATCCAATGGCGAACGTTTGTTACTGCGGCGATGAACTTGCGAGTTCCATAAGCCATAGAGTTAGTTAATTAGTTATTATTATTATCATAAATATTCAAATCTTTATACGGAAAAATAATCATAAATTTAATATATTTTTTAAAAAGTGATGGATATAAAAAATACGTTTCTGGCATTTCGGAGCTGCCATGGAAAATACTTATATTCAAACTGTCTACTGGTGAAGCCGTAAAACAGCAGAAATGTTTTCATTTCCCATAAAAACTGTGAAGATCTCGACCCAAAGATATTTCGAGAAGATAACCCATTTTACTATTACTAGTTACTTTGTGTTGAATTTTAAAAGCTTAATGGTATGTTAGCATGTGAATTAATTACGAAGTATTAGCCCTATATTATTTACATACATGGAATGGATTATACATCTTATTTTCCACAGGCAGTTCATTCGAGAGATGGCAGTACCAACTCATATTTTTGAAGCACTTTGAAGCCTTGCTGCTTTAAATGAAACTAAATAAATAATTGCTCTGTAAACAGTCTATATAATATTTAACTGCTTACGCAGACTTTCATCTCTGTGCATTTCCTTGCGTAAACATTGTTTATATAGCGGTGCTAACTGCTTCTGATTCGAAATGGCGTCTCCGACACAAGTAGAAGTATTTGATCAGGAAACAAGTATATCTTTATTGAGAAATTAGTTGCAAAATTATTGTCACATTTGGAGTCAATTCTGGTTTATATTGACTAGTGTTTAGGTTAAGTTTGCATAACCAGGAAAATGCGCCACAAACTACACTGAATGGACACGTGAAGTAATTTCTCATATATTAGACAGAGTTATAGCTCATATATTAACAGATGACATGAGATGAGGAAGATATATGTGTGTGAAGTATTTGTGTTAAGGTTAATGTAAAGCAGCGATCTCCAACAAAAGATAGTAGCATTATCTCTGTATATGCCTAATGTATTTTTATCGTTGTACGAAATTTTACCCGCTCCTACCAATTCAAACCTAGAGAGTTCTAACTTTCCGGGAAGAAAGTTCATAACCAATATTCAAGAGTTCGATGAATGTCTATTTTTTATTTTCGTTTATCTTCATTGTTGAAATCGCTTCATTATTGTTGTGAATATCAAAACCTATAACAATGAAGCTCTTTCAACAATGAACAAAAAGAAAATAAGAAATCCGCATTGATCGAACTCTTGAATTGGTTTTGAACTTTCTTCCCTGAAAGTTAGAACTCTCTAGGCTTGTATTTGTAGGAGCTGCATTGAAATTTCGTACAACGGTAAAAGTACACAGAGATAATGCTGCCATCTTTTGTTGGAGATCGCTGGTTTACACTAAGCTTAAAGTCTGTATTGACGTTAAATGCCGTTGAGTATAAATACAAATATTGCGTCTACTCCTCAATAACATTTCTGTTTTTTTATTCATAAGTGGAGAAATGAACCACCTGGAACAGTTACAGATTAATGCTGCGGGCTCCACGACAGTTCTTCAGCGACTGAGTTAAACTGAAGACCACAGGGAAAGAAAGTACTTTGTCCATTTCATTGATTTTACAGGAAAGTGTTTTAGAAGTTCATAATCAACATTACTTAAACATACACATAAAATATAAAGATTTCCTTGTAACAGACAGACTAACATTTTTTCTTCTTGCATGATAATGTGTTAAAAAGACTCTTAGCGCGCATTCAGACGGACTACTCTGCAGTGGATCCACCGAGTTGTAGGGACGAGAAATCCAAGAGCTTTCACATGAACCACTGAGTGGAGCTACCGTAGCAGGCAAACGCACATCTCTGTAATCGGTGGCTGCTACTAATGGCTTTCGAACCTTTCACATTGACCACTCAGTCGCACTAGAAGCAACGCTGGGCGGTATAATATTGCAGGATACACAGCTTGATATGCTCGGCGTAGAGAAGAACGACAAGAAGTCCTTCCTCATCAGAATCCATTTCTAAAACTGCAGAAGCAGCGAACATTTTCGCACGGACCACTGAGTGGATCTACCGAGTGGCCTGTCTGAGTGCACACTAAAAGAGCAAACTGATGCCATTCTTACTTCAATTTGGCAAACATGGACAAAGTACCATCTTTCTCTGTGCTCTTCAATTAACTATTACGGGTGTTCGTGGCATGTCGCAATTTTTAAAAATTAACCAACATTTCGAAGGAAATTTACATAGAATGCACTATCCACTGAAATTTGTTCAAATTGACTCCTCTTGTTTTAATGTTTCACACCCAGTAGTTCCTGACTCATTGGCAATAAACGAAAGCGTTGACGTCGTATTGGCTCCGTAAACATTACCTCTGCTCCGAAAGTTGTTCCGTATACTATTCGATGACTGTCTCAACAAAATAAAGAAGGTTACTCCGCTTCCCATTTGAAACTTTCAAGTTGATGCACCATACAGATATTTGCTGTACACCACTAGTTCCCCAAATATCATTTTTAGATTCTGCATATATATTTATGTAGACCAATCATTGAGTATCAAAGTTCTGAGATAAAGATTCAGAACTATAGGAGATGGGCCAAGTAATATTGAAACTCACAAGAAGAAAAAATGTTTGGCCTCTGAAGTCAGATTTGGTTTTGAAGGTACGGCGTTACCCTAGTGTGATTGAGAAAAGCTCTAGTCAGGACAGCTGGCTGCTGTGCTCGAACCCAGGGTCTTCCGAATTCAAAGCCAACGCAATACCACTAAGCCACAGCCATTCTTATTTGAAAGATAAATTAATTACAGGTCCATTTCTTTCAACAGCCGTAATCGCTGTTCAATCTGCAAAATCTAAGAAAGATTCGATTAAGTAGACAAACTGAGGATCCCTTAATTATAAGTCAATTTTCATGATAACAATAAGTAAATAACGCTAGAATGAATGAGAACATTAAAACACAAAAAGACACAGTACCAGTGCTCGAGAGTCTCATACACACGTAAACACTCAAAAAAACATCAGTAAGAAGAGAAAGAATCATATGAAGAAGTCTCGAAAGAACGAGCTTCCACAAAAAGTCTCTCCAGGCTTCCAAGCTTTCAGGCGCAAACGAGTTAATGGTTCGAAAAGAATTGTCCGTTCCCGTCGCTTAGCCCTTTCGCATGACTGACTTAGAGCTCCAATGGCGGATTTCTAGTCCTCAAAAGTTCTATCCAACACAGACTATTAAGGAAAAAAAATGAGAGCAAAAAGAAGAAATAGGCAACATCTCCTTCTCTCTTTGCCTTTCTTTTCTTATTACTCTAAAGACCAAAACAAGAACAACTTCAGAGCAGGATGAAGAAATATCTCAGCATGACACACCCTGATGACAGTGTTATATTCGCTGACACAAACGAAAATTGCTAGTTACTGTCTTCACACTTTTTCTTATCACAATATACATGAAAAAAAAAAAAAACTCCAGGTAAAATCAAATAAACACTGAAACAAGTTTAGTTTCCTCCTCGCTTCTTAATGAGCCATTAGTTTTCTACAGAAACCAGTGGCGTAAACTAAGGATAGCTAAGAAGCTAAGGCTTCCCGATATATTAAAAGATTTGTTTAATATTGAATTTGTTTCTTAAAGAGGAAGATATTAAATTTAAAGCATGCTTAGAACAATTAATTTAATTCACAGCATTCACAACAGCGGTGCCTTTCGTACTTTATGTCTTATACTTTACCTTGGCGCTCGTGGCACATGTGGTACCAATATGCCATCTACCTACCTCTGAATTCAACTTGTGTATTGCTTTCTTTCTTCTGTTAACTTCTCCGTATCTCTTGACATTATACACAAGCTTTTACTTACGTACCATGCGGCCAGCTTTTAGGTAAGACCTCGATAGGCGTATTGAATTGATTTATTGCCTTTTGGCATGTACGGTTCAGGTCGAGATAAGGTAGGATTAAAGATATGAGAAAGAGTCAGCCAGGGCCTAAGTTGAAGGTAGACCCATCCCGGCATTTGCCTGGCATAACCAAGTAAAAATCCTGGAAAACCTCAACATGGTCGGCAGCTGGTATCGAACACAGGACCTCCCGAATGCGACGCCACAGCTCTATCAACTATGCTACGGCCGCTTGGTTCAATTGGCTTAGCACTGGACGTGGTGGGATCTCGGATTTCTCAGTTTCTTCTGAAACCTAAAACGTACTAGCATTCAACAAAATTCGTATCTGACTTTGATGTTCAACACTAAATTTTCTCTCTTGTTATGTGTATTCTAATTGGTGTAAAGTAGAAAAAATATACTACGCCCTCGACCTCGGAAATAAATTACACCAGATACAAGATAATAATACTCCGAAATTTATACAGCATTAACTTTCGATTACGCTTTCAAACGTAATGGGTAATGGTTTTGCATTTTTAAATATTAAGCTTGAATACATGTCTTCCTCCCAATAGAATAACAAAAAAAAAAAATCCAAATTCAGACGCTCAAATCCCACCCACATCAACAGTGTAGCGCGCGCGCACACACACACACACGCAAGGAACTACTAAAACGCTATTATTTTTTAATTCTTCCATGTAATCATCTCAAGATGGGCGTTTGTAGATCAAATACAAGTCTAAGGCAATGTTAAACATCCTTACAGATTTGCGTCATCGTTACGTAATCGCAGCTGAGAAATTCCATATAGTGTATTTCGAGACAAAATTAAAAGGAAGGGTGGTTTTTGATGACCAAGCCATTAGTATGTGCATTACTGCTTGTTCAACACCAAGTAAACAGCATAGTTAATTAAGAAACGGAAAACTTGAACGTTTCCACAGGACGCAAAAATGATGCACGTATTCAACATTTTTGGTGCACATAGTTCCTCAGAATTTCCTTATAATTGTGTTCAAGAAATGTAAGTAAAAGCAGAGTTTGAACGAAATCATTGTTATTACGAGTACTAATTAATTAATTACACTTAACTGGATTATTCTGTCGTAAATCTAATGATTGAATATTGTATTGTCATGCGAAGCAAGCAAGTATACAAAATTTCAAAGAAATCGGATGATGGGAAGT
>JAGDQP010007788.1:45723-65759 GCA_022664845.1 Lepisma saccharinum | reverse complement strand
ATGCTGTCAATTCTGATTCAACAAAGGTACACTTAGACATGGCTGCTTTGTCTGCTGAAGCTTTAGAAGTGCTGGTCTCTTTTTGAAGTGTCATGCCAGGGATGACGTTCTACATTAAAAGTTACACCCAAATTTCAAAACTTCGATATAACTTGGTTGCAGTTTCTTTGCTCAGCCATGTTGTGGCACCGATGGAAGGCAATTTGTTGTCCCTTTCTTTCTGTTATTGGCTTTACCCTTTGCTCAATATTCCTGTAAGAATCCTTGAAAGAAAAACAAGGTGCCTGTATGTTTCCGAAATATAAAATGTTAGGCACAGTGAGGCTGTGTCACAAACGAACAAATTGGCTACATGAGTACTGCACAATACATGGACATGGTTAAAGTTTTCCTGCTTCAAAAATGAAACTGTTTCTTTGTTTTCTCCATGCAATGCATATTACTTGCTCATCACAAATGCAATATTCAGGAGATATGTTGTTATATTGCAGTATCTTTTGCAGGTTTCCATAGAGATCTGTTTTTGGAAGACTTCAATCGAAATAAACAAGAAGCCCACCGCTAATTACGACGATCGAACATCACCGCTAATTACATTTTAGAATACACCTTTTGATTAAAACCTGATGATTCTTTGAAGGAACTTGACCTTTGAAATGGAGAGATTTAATATGTTATCTCCTGAAACATGTGTCAGAAAGAATAGAGTTGTGATGAGTATTTGAACTTTTGTGTTCCGAGACCCATTCACTGAATCCTAGTTTAGAAACAAAACTGATTGATATGACGCATACATGAGGCAGATTATGCATAGAAGTCCTGGAGGTGACGAGTTTAAGCCTGGCCTGGTGGGGGATCTAGCTGGGGAATTTATTTTCGACTGTTCTAATTCATTTAATTCATTCTGATTTGAATTAAAACTGAAATTTGTCGACCAAAAATGCTGTTATTTTATAGGAAAATAAAACAACTGCCTTTTTCTTTAAGCATCTGCTTTCTCTTTGAAATTCTCTAATTCGTTTCGCTCAGTCTTTTCTTTCGCTTTCTCCCTTTATTGAAATCCATGGAAACCATATCATATACCACACACACTCATAGTTTGTAGTTCATCGCGACAAATAGGCTGCCCTTAGCAAAAGAGAAAACGATAATTAAAAAGAACTTTTTAAAGAGACACTTTTCTTGAACAATTCGTACCAAAATGTAAGTAATAACTTTGTTTATTTATGACTAAAAGGAAAAACATGGGGCGCGCTCTCATATATAGTAATTTTATAAATTCTTGAAATGGCGCGCCGCATGCCTTTCTTTTTAGTCATGCATAAACAACATTATTTACTTTTTCTTACGAGTTGTTTAAGAAAAGTGTGTTTTTAAAAAGTTGTTTAATTATTTTTTCTTTCAAGCTATTTCGGTGTTCGGATACTTTTTCTAAAGCTAATGTTTTGTGACCCAAACGCTAAAGTGTTCAGCAATCAGTCAAACTACAGATCGTTGAAGGTTAGTATTTATTTTAGTATAAAGAAATTCATATTAAATATATATATACTAAAATATTATTTTAAAATATATAGAAATATATGAAAGTAACAATAAAATATTGTATTGACACCCGACTTATGTCGCTGTGGAAAATTTCATCATTGTATGACTTCGGAAAATAAGTTAAATTAACGTTGCAAGATTTGAGGACACCACGAACCATTGTGAATGAAAGGAAGTCTGTAAAGAAAAGCGGCATGAGGAAATGATCAAATCATGACTTGATTAACCGATTGCTTCCAGTTGTTGCTTGTTGGAATTACTAAGTAAGGTCGTATTATTTAAAAAACTGCTAATTTAAGAGCGTTATTCGATTTTATTTAGCTCAGTGATGCCCAACCTACGTTCCACAGCATTTACCTTTCCTGTTCGGCACATATGTTGTACTTGTTTACCATGATAAACATGTCGAAAGATAGTTTTATTTCTCCTTAATTTATACATGATTATGGTAAACTTGTTTTTAATACTTTGATTTTGGCCTCTTGCTATATTTACAAACATTAATTGTCCGTATTTGCGTTATTAGCGTTTAAAAAACTGCAAGAAACTTTCGATTTCTATGCTATTTATGTAAGAAGATGATCTGGCCCGCTAAAATAGTGCTAAATTATAATGTGGGCCCATGGGGAAAACAAGGTTGGGCATAACTGATTTTGCTGATAAAATGAATTACACTTTTTAGTTAACATGACAGTGGGTTACACTTGCGAAGATTTCAAAGACTGAAACAAATTCGCAGCCAGCAGGTAGCGGCACAGTCTGACCTTTTAAACTGGACGGTGGTCCAGTACGTGAGTACTCACATTCACAGTTTTGGTAATTAGACAATTATGCAAACCAAATTACTTTCGACTCTTAACGTATTCCGTCAAAATCATTCTACGATATTTTTTGAATAACCCATGAAGTTGGAAAACATAAATATCGAAAAAATTACTTTATTTTTTTTAATATTCTTGAAATACGAAATTATTCTCATTTTCGTGAATAACGTTACTGCACATATCCATTGAACCAGCTGACTAGTTTGTCTGTACAACCTGGTTTACTGGAAATGAAACCCAAGTCAAAATTGACTGGAAATGAAGTCGAAAAACAAACCCAATGGATGAGTGCTTTCGTTCGTCGCCTCGACTTCGTATTCATACAACACATATATCTACTGTAATTTGTTCGGAATCTACTTTAAAATATACAACCAGTTCTTGGGGTGTCATCTCCAATCAATTGAAGGCAGTGCCAAACCATAATTATTTCACCTTGTCGAGAATTTTCAGGTCATACACCTGACTTCGGGCAGATCTGTACTCATCCCATCACCCTAACCTAGAACAGGACCGAAAATTTCTTTAGTATCTCTTAAATATTTTTTAAAGTAAAAAAATATTATTTGGAAAATTTCTGGCAGCACATTTCAGAATAACTTTAAATGTTTCAGAGCAATTCTCTGGCAAGTGGTCCATTGTCAGTGAATTTTCAAAATAAATTCGAACTATGATGTCTATGTTTTCCTATCAAGGAACAGTGGAACTATATATTGAAACATTTTAAAAAATGTAAAATATTTTGGGCACCGCTTTACCTTGGTTCTTCGTACTCCATTACTCCCCGCTACAAATATACAAGACTGACACAACAATCGAACAGGCAATTAAAAGTGTACCTCGGGGCCGGTTTTAAATTCACTGCACTGTACTTAAGACATAAACAACATAACCTAAGCTTCACTGTTACAAAGATTCAACTACATCTTAACGAAAACATTGTCGACACCACTAATTTACCGTAACTTCTAATTTATTTTTAATTCAAAAGAATAAAGTCAACATATAATTACAGATCAAATAACAATGTGTGACGGGAAAGACGTAAGCCATAGTGCTGCTACCGCCCATAAAAATCAATTTATCTTATCTTAACAATGTGTGAACTCATTTCCAAATTAAAAAAATTGATGGGCTCTTGAAATCAACACAAGTAATGTGCTTCAGGCACTACTTAATCATAAATATCTGGATAATCATAATCAACAAAAATCAAAATATGCACATTTGAGCCCATAAACTGTTGTAAAAATCATAGATTTTGATAAAAGTCATATTTTTGCATATGATTAAGAGATTTTGCTGTAAAACTTACACGATGGTCATTTTAAATTACAATAGCTTGATAGTTGTACTTAAACGAAAATAATTTTCTCTTAATTAATATTTCTACTATTTGGTTTTGTCCATAAACACTTTTTAAACAGCAATTTCTTCACTAGAACAAAAAATCGTTTCATAATACATTTGTTAACAAGGAAAAAAGTAACGCAGAAATGATCTTTGTACTAGACTGATAAAAATGAACTTAAACGGAAAGTGTTAACAAATGACTGTTTCAATTTGCATGCACCGATTTTACAGCAAACAGCACACGCCGGAAAAATTAATACTGAATTTAAGAAAAAATGCTTTTTTTAAGCTCTGAATCTGATTACCCAACAATTTTTCTATTATCTCTATGTTCCAATCTAATGGGCATATGATTGGTATATTTGTAGCTTGATTTAAATATCTAAAATGTCTGAATTGTAAGCTCTAATTGTTCTCTTAACAGCATTTCTTGTGCGTAGATGTGCTACATTGCACCTCTTCTATTCCAAGTTAGCTGGATTTCCTATTAAAGTTTTCACGGTCACCCAAGATCCTCTATTTTGGTTTCCGAATGCAGTTTCGAAGCCACTCTCTTCGAAACCTCGAGCATCATGGTATGATCCTAGTGTCGAAAAGTGATATCATGTATTTCCAGTTCGAGACAACAAGCAATCTGAAATGAAACACAAACAGTATTAGTATATACAAACAGTATTAGTATATACAAACAGTATTAATATATACAAACAGTATTAATATATACAAATATAAAATATTGCAGATATTAACAGATGAACTAAGAATATTCTTAATTTTGAAAAGATTGATGTTACATATTTGCTACAAAATTCACTCCTAGAACGCGGAGCAAGAGAAGACGTGTAAATAAAGCCACATTACACAATTCTTTCTTCTTGTACGATGCACATGATGTTTAACATGTGCTAATAGTGCACTTCATTTTCGATCCTTCACTTTCATTTCCTACTTCCATGACTTGAAACCTTGTTTAATTTAGCGGTCCAACAGTTCCACACAGATACCAAACATTACATTTCCTGGCTACCGTAAACTGCAGTTTACCCAATAACTCTGATTACAAGTAAGTTCTTTATATTACGTAACAAAATTCAGTTTCATCCTTACTCTTTAAAGTTCAAGAACACTTTGAAATCAGCCTGGACCTGTTCTCCAGAATTAATAAACCGAACCTAATTTAAGGTAAGCCTTGTCAATCGAACCAAAACCACCTTAAGTAGCTTTACTAAAGATTAATTGAGATCAACCCAAAAATGTAAAATTTACAAAATAAGTGTAATGTTCGCAATATGTGTGGAAATCTTGGAAAGCAAAATATAACGAAGTTCCAAGTCATGGAAAATTTTAAAGTGTGTTTTTGAATTAACTTCCGCTTTGGGTCGAGCACACAGAGTGAATGTTAAACGTCATGTGCATCGCGTATAATGAAAATATAATTGAACTTCACTTTAAATCACCGTGTTTCGCCCCTCTACTTTATGTCTGTGATTTTTCTGGCAAACTACAAGCCATTCATAACACGAACTTATAAATTTGCTTCCGCATCCCGAGGTCTTTGTATCTGTTGATGAATTTCAAGGCAAAAGTAATGAAAAGTAAATAGTAGACGATTTTCCCGGTAGTTGTATGCTCTTTATTTGATTATTTTTTAATTTACTCATTGATCTTGTTTATGCAGTGCAGTTATAGTAGTGATAATTTTTCAATCTTCGAATGTGTCTGTTTAAAGAAAATTCCTAATAAAAGTATGTGGTTATCGAGTTTAATCAAAAAGTAAAGATTTCTCACTTAACCAGAGGGAAATATAAAGTTTCACATCACAGGGTAGAAGTCGAGTTTAACCAAGTGCCTCAATTAGTGACGGTGGGAACGTAGAGGTTAACTAAGGTTAGGTACGGCTATGCATCTTTACACTTTCGTTTGTTTATTTAAAATACTGTAAAGATACATAACCGCACCTAACCTACCTAACCTCCGCGTTCCCATGGTCACTAATTAAGTCAAAGTCGGGTTTAACCGAGTACTTGGTTAAACTTGACTTTTACCCATGACAGTATTCCATTTCTAAGATACTTCATGATGTTATCAAGAAATGAAAATATGCTTCTTTCGTTCTCTTTTAACATTGGTGTGTTGAAAACTAATACTACCGGATGCTCTTCGGATACTCCCACGGAAGAGAAATCACGATGTTCAGCACATTATTTCGGATCTGATTACGAAGGACTAGAGACGTTAAGATCAGTTATAGATGACTGAAATTAATTAATATAAGTTAAGATACTTCAATCTAACCTAATCTAATGTTCACTGTTTTCAACGATACGGGGTAGTATCTAAAGCTCAGCCAACTATCTTCTTTCAACAAAATAGTTTCCCAGTGTAAAATTCGTTGTTGCGGAAAAGGTTCAATATGTTATAAATTGCAGTTCTCATCCTTACTTACGAGTTTCAAGGGTACTACATACAGTCGAATAGTGAATGAATATAAGTGATACCTATCAGCAGTAGTATACTGGATTTAATGCTATATGTTATCCTTATTACTTCCCTACAGTCTTAGATCTTCCAACACTGATATTCGTTATTCATGCATCACTAATTATTATGTCATTCACTAATTTAATTAATACTACACTTTCCGTACTTTATCAGTATTAAATAGCTTCAACCATTACATCATTGTCTTTACTGATTTAAGATGCTCTTTGGATACTCCCACGGATGATAAATTACCACGTTCAATACAGTATTACAAATCAGATTTCGAAGGATTAAAGTCGTTAAGCCCAGTTCAAGATAACTTAAACTAAGTTAAGCTAACCCAATCTTACCTAACCAAACTTTCAATGTTTTGAACGATTCGTTAAAGTTTGCAGAGTAGCACTGAACTCCCTGAAGAAATATTCCCAATTGTCACAGATTCCATTCACCGCTACTTGAAACAATGAATCGAAACTATGAACTGTCTACGCGTTAAACTATACTTGTTTACACCACGCTAAAAGAGAAGTGTGGATACTACCAGGGTAGTGTTCATAACAAGTAGGGTAGTGTAAATTAGATCTGAAATTTATTTTCCAAACACCTTACTGAACTTATTATTTTGCCCCTCGAACTACACATAGATTTTCCTTCTGCAGAAAGAATTAACGTATTTCAGAAAGTACAAGGCGTATTAACTTGAATTAAAGCGCGTAATTAGTGAGAAAATTCCGTATTAATATAAAGATTATCGTATATACAGGAAAACACATATTTAAAAATTCCCTTGGATAACTATAGTAGTAAATTTAATTGACCTTACTTCTTCGTTTCCTTCCTTAATTTCTGCTTCAAAAATGATTATAACTTCGAGCGGATAATTCTGCACCCTTCACTTTGTACACTCTAGCTTAATTCCTTGAATCTGCTTTCACAAATCCAACGTCGATCGCGTTTACCTCTTAATAAATGAATCTTCCCAACACATAAAAGAAATACAATGTAAATATTTACTATTTTGTAATTTTCAAACTCGTAATTCCATATTTACTAGTCGAACAATAGCAGACTCCGTCCGCTTTGGACAACTGTGGCATTGACCAATAAAGTTGCCTTTATTTTTGCGGGAAATTTTGGCACCCGGTCCTACAAACATGACCGCCATGAACATAAAAAACGGCTTCACTTTGATGACGTTCCCTTCACTCTCTAAGTTTTATCTGCTCTAGGGTTTTTAGTTCCACTTGCGATTGTTACTTTCATTGCGTTATAACAAATTTGGGAAAACCGGTCTTTACTTTACTTTACTTTATTTCTTTATCAATAGCGTCTCATAAATGAGTGCGCTATTAGTTAGATCTTTGAGATTTACAGGTTTGCCATAATAATACAGTAGTTATACAAATGAATTATTCGATAGTGACAACAATATTAATTTATATACTCTTTATTTTCCCATAATGGAAATATGGGAAATTCCATCAGAATCCAGTCTGTGGAATGAGAGCCCAGAAAATTGTGAAAGATTGTTAGGTATTTTCTTTTATAGTTATAGCATTCAGGTAAACTTTATTCTGATTTAGTTAGTTAGCTTTACTTCCGACCAGCAATTAGTAATTTTATTAAATTAACTGAACTATTAAAAGCTGACAATCGATACCCGCCGCCTCCACCACGTAATGTTCCTTTAGGAACACCCTGTTGTTTGTGGAAATATAGGTAGAGACAAAGATACACGGGGTATGAGTTTTGCCCATCATCAGTTTTATTATAAAATAATATAAGTTCTTTAGATTAATAAAAAGAGTCTCCCGTACCAAGTAATGATACAAAATGAAAAGTTACAATATAACTTTTCTGGCTTCTTCTTCTTGGGTTTAGGCCTCGTAGAAGAGAGAAGGATTTGGTATAGCACCAGTCCGCAGCAACTGAGTGCAGGAAGGAAGGTACCAGTCCGTCAGCAACTGAGTACCGTATTTTGTGTCAGTCCGCAGTAACTGAACACAGGTTCAATTAGGTAGCCCACCTGTCCAACAGCAACAGAGTGAGCAGGATAGGAAACCCTCCAGTCCGACAGCAACTGAGAGAGCGGTTTTAGGAAGCACACCAGTCCGACAGCAACTGAGTGTACAGGTCTTAAGGATAGTACCAGTCCAAGGCAACTGAATACTAGGAAAGAGGAGAGAAGTGATCACCCAGGGAAGTGATGCTTTATATTGGTGTGTCGGTCTTTTATACACCTAAAGATGCTGACTCTGCTGACTCCTCCTTCGTATCGATGGTAGCTCCATCGGTGGCTTCTTGATGAAACTCCAATTGTCGTCTGCGCTATTTACGTTTCCTCTTAATTGTTTGTGTTGTAACACTCGTATCACACACGTAGTACACACTACTATCTTGTTTACATTTTGATTATGAGCGACACATGCTGAGCACGTGGCGCGGCACTTGGAACGTTACAATATACAAATGGCGTTGAGTTTCATAATAGCTAAACACAGTCAAATACAGTCTCATATTACAACATTGATCACTTATTGAGTCATTTCATATATCATAGAGATATGAACGTAAAACCTGCGCTAATTATTGTTCCATCATATTCTTCATATTACATCAGATGACAAATAAAATGAAAACATTTCATTTAAGGTTATTTATTTATAAACATTCATTCATTATTCATAGATGTGCTTTAAGTCTAGTATAGTCGGTACGTGCTCTGGGAGTCGTTAACAGTATTTTTCGTGGAATCGTAAATTTCAAAAAACAGTGATTCAGGTACTGTTCATTACAGGCATTTTTAAATATAGAAGTAGAATTATGGAGATCAGCAAGAGCCTTATTTTTCCAGTCAGTGTTGACAGCTTTCATTATTGGGGCTATTGTATCTATCCAGTATCTTCGTGATATACCAATATTAGGAAGAGTGGTAATGAATCGTGCAATCTGATCGACCATGTCAAGCGAAAACAAGATATTTTCGTAACATGCCACCTTTCCAAGACTTCCAGCGTGAGTGAAATGGAATGGTTTTCCAATTTTGCTGTCATATAACTAAATTGTCGTAGATAATTGAATGTGTCTGACATAATTGTTTGTAATTGCTTTGTAATGATAGGGGCGCACTTTTGAGTCAGGTATTATTAGTATACATTTAGCACTAAGCAATAGCCCAACGCTTTAAACCAACCAAAGCACTCAAGATAATATACTGAAAAAGGGATTGAGGCGATATTTTAAAGAGTATTGTTTCTGAAGGTCTCATATTGCACATCCACCTGTATATATATATTACAGGTAGTAATTTTGGGTAGTAGCAAATCGCATTACAAAATTGTAATGGGAGACGGGAGACTTCAATGCGAAAGTAGGAATCAAGCAAAGCAGTGACACGAAAGCGGGAAACTTTGGATTTGGCGAAAGAAACAAGAGAGGAGAGAAGTTAGTGGAATTCTCAGAAGCCAACAGACTGTTGGTTTCCAATATATTTTTCAAGAAACCGCCCCAGAGGAAATGGACATGGAAAGGCCCAAATGGGACCAAAAACGAAATAGACTACGTTCTATCAAATAACAGGTGAATTTTGCAAGACATGTCTGTTCTGAACAGTTTCAAAATTTCGAATGATCATAGGATGGTGAGATGTAAGCTGAAACTAAATACTAGACTAAAGAGAAAGAAGCTTATCAGAGGAAAACCGTCAGTTTTAGATCTGGAAAATCTTGGAAAACACAGACAGACATTTGAGATAGAACTAAGCAACAGATTCAGTGCCTTGGAAGAGTTAGAGGATGAAGTAGACATCGATAGCAGAAATAAAATACTGACTGAGATAATAAGAGAAACAGCCAAGGAGATAGCAGGTACCAGAAAGAAAAAAGAGAGCAAAATCTCAGAAGAAACTAAGCTCTTGATGAAGAAAAGAAGGGAAATGAAGGAAGAGGAAAATTGCATAAAGAGGATTGAGTACATAGAACTAAATAAAACCGTAAGAAAGAAAATAAGAGAGGATGTACGAAGATATAACGAAAATCTTGTTAGAAATACAATCGAGGAAAACAAGAGTTTGAAGAATGCCAAACAGCAGCTCATGATAGGGAAAAAGCAAATAATTGCAGTTAAGAGACTAGACGGGACCGTAACACGAAGTAAGGAAGAAATTATAAACATATTTGAAAATTTCTACAGAGAATTGTACTACTCCGAGGAAGAGCTAGGAAATGAAGACTTAGAAGAAAATGATGTAGAAGTCCCAGACGTAATGAAAGAAAAAGTGGATAAAGTACTTCGAGGGATGAAGAACGGAAAATCACCAGGAGAAAATGGACTCACAGCTGAGATGTTTAAATGGGGAGGTGAAAAAATGAAAGAGGAACTTGCTAAATTATTCTCGATGTGCCTGAGGAAGAGAGAAATACCCTCAAGTTGGAACAATGCCGTTACCATTTTGTTGTACAAGAAAGGGAACAAAGAACGCGTCGAAAACTACAGACCTATTAGTTTACTGTCAGTCCTATAGAAAATGTTCACCAAAGTTATTTTGAATCGTATTGAACGAGACTTACATTTTAACCAGGGAAGGGAACAAGCCGGATTTTTTCGTGGATTTAGTACAATGGACCACATATACAATTACAAACATTGAATGAAGTTATGAAAAGGACTAATGAATATGAACTTCCACTATGTTTGGGATTCATAGATTTTGAAAAAGCTTTCGATTCGGTCTCCTTGTCAGCAGTACTTAAATCACTTGAACATCAAGGCATCGAAAGTGCATACATCAAGTTACTGCGAAACATTTACTCGACTGCCACTTCCGTCATTAGACTGCATCAAGACAGTGAAAAATTTAAAGTTGGAAATGGAGTAAGGCAAGGAGATTCAATTTCACCAAAACTGTTTTGTGCGGTCCTAGAGAGGGTGTTCCAGAATTTAAACTGGGATGAAGTTGGAATTAAAATTAATGGCGAATATCTTCATCACCTACGGTTCGCTGATGATATAGTCCTGTTTGCTTCAAGTGCAGAAGAGCTACAAACCAGAATGGAAGAACTGAGTAGCGAGAGTTCAACAATAGGCCTTAAAATGAACTTAAGTAAAACAAAAGTAATGTACAACCAACATGCTGCAAAGAAGGAAGTGAAGATTAACGGAGAGATATTAGGCATATTTGATGTTTATGTTTACCTAGGCCAGCTTAAAACATCGAATGCAAAGTTGACTGATGAAATAAATAGAAGATGTAAAATGGCGTGGAGTTCTTTTGGAAGACTACACTTTATTTTCAAAAGCAAACTTCCAATGTGTCTGAAGCGTATAATCAATGTGTCTTACCTGTAATGATGTACGGCTGCGAAACTTGGACATTGAATGCGCAAACGACTCAAAGATTGAGAGTCACACAAAGAGCAATGGAGAGGTGCATGCTAGGAATAATCAGGAGGGACAGGAAGAGAAATGAATGGATTCGCGCACAAACAAAGGTAGAGGATGTAATCAAGACTGCGAAGAAGATGAAGTGGAGATGGGCCAGTCACATAGTTAGACGAACAGATGGAAGGTGGACGACAAATGTACTACAGTTGATTCCTCGAGAAAAGAAACGGCCGAGACGACGTCCAGATATAAGATGGGTAGATGAAATCAAGCGTTTTTCAGGAGCTACATGGATGAGGATATCAGCAGACAGAGATATGTGGAAAGAAAAAGGGGAGGCCTTCATCCAGCAGTGGATAGAAAACGGCTGAATATGATGATGATGATGATATATATATATATAATAAGAGTCCTCCCAGCAAGTACTATGGAAGAAAATTTTGGATAGCAGATATCAAAAATTGTTTCTAACGGACAAGGGATTTTATATATAAGATCTCTGTTTTGACCATGTGTCAGTTTTATTTCTTCTCCGAATTGTCGGGTAATGAATGGTCATCCAAATGTTATCAGTTTGAGTTTCGTCATCTTATTATATAATGATTTGAAAGGATGAAGAGGAGTTGTCTTTTTCATAAGAAATGTTGCAATTTTATATTGTCGTGTTTGGAAATGTTTAATTTGTAACTCTAATTATGTAGGTATGTTCAGGTTCTTTTCATTCCCCCAGCGCAATTCGAATAGCTTTTCGGCTGATCACTTCAAATTGTTTCTACCGATTTCTTATGTATATGAGGAAGACCAGAAAACCCATACTCTATATTTGGCAAAAGTAGTGTTTGATGAAGAGTAAAAGCATTGCTTGAGACCCTCAATGTCGCAAGGAATTTTAGAATGTTCAATATTTTATGTCCCTTAGTTAATATTAAGCTAACATGATGATTCATTGTAAATGTTTCGTCAAAAGTAATTTCTAGATATTTTACACAATCCACAATAGGTATTTTAGTAAGTAGAAGATGGTTTTTCCTTTAATATCTGCTATAAGGGAATACAAAATTAACAATATTAGACTTATCTTCAGAAATTTTGAAGTTGCGTTGCGAAAGCCATCGAGAAATGTCGCCAATGATGATTTCAAGTTATGTAAACCAATTCTTGGATTTGTCATCTGATACAATTACCGAAAAATCATGCGCATACAGAATAAATTGAAACGGAGCACGGATGTTTTTATAAATGTCTGTCAAATAAAGATTAAATAACAGAGGACTCAAAACTGATTCCTGCAGTACTTCGACATTTATAGAATTTTTTGTTTTATATTACCATCCATGTACAAAAATCCAGTACGGTTATGTAGTAAATTCCATAATACGCTGATGTAAAACATAGGTAACCTCACATATGACTAGATGTTCATGAGAGTCGTAGCATCTCAGAACAGTGTCTCCATAACAGCGTGCGAGCCTGCTGAAAAAGTGTGGTAAAGAACAGAGGAAGCATCAAAACAGCGTTGATGCAAACGGAGAAAGCAAATCAAATCAGTGCGAATTTCGATTCACAGAATTCCCTTTCATTTGTATGCTGTGACATTTGTCGAGTAAAGTCACAGAATACAAGAAGCAGTGAAATGTGTGTATAAAACTGTGAATGAAGTCGAGTCGCAGATATAGTGAAGTTATTGAGATTAATAACGGACTGGCTCAAGGGAGCGTTTTATCGCCCATTCTCTTCTCACTATATCTCTTAGATTTAACGAGAATTAATTATTTACCCAGAAAACTTATCATCTATGCAGATGACGTAATCTTTATTTACTATCCAGAAGAACATAATATAATTAACTTCAGAATTTTTGAAAACAAGATCAAAAACATTATACAGTCATTCAAAAATCTCAAACTTAATATATCTCAAGAAAAGTCTAAAATCATTATTTTTTCAAACAACAACACTAAACTAAATTTGAAATGCAACAGATTAACCAATTTACAGATAAGCAATCAGATAAAATACAGTACTTGGGAATCTGGTTTACAAATAAATTAAACTGGAATTTACAAATTTCTAACATTAAGAAAAAGGCGGACAAAATATACAATTTATTGAAAGCGATTTCTACTCACGAATGGGGTGGTACACCCAAAACATGCTTCTTCTTTACAAGTCTTTATTCCAAAGTTCATTAGACTACATGTTCACAGTCTGTAATAACTTAACAGATACACAACTAGGAAAATTAGAAATTATACAACGAAAATTACTACGTAAATGCTTAGGACTAATGAACAGTACACCTAATCTATTCACATATTCTGAATCTGGCATATTACTCATTAGATTTCGCAAAGAATACATCATAATAAAAAAACATTCTAAAAGACGAATCAATTATTGACCACAATTCACATAAATATACCCAGGAAATAATAGAATATTTTCAAGCAAAAAACATTAATAAGAGAAACCACAAAAATTACTAGTACACCACTTATATGGATTATCGTAATGAAATAGAATAAATTATAACTACACGACATCTTCCACTCTTCTTTCTCAAGTTTACTTCTAGCCCTCGCATCGACACATCAATAAAAAAATACACACATATTAATTTTTACTATGACAAATTGAAAGATTTTCACTTCATCTATACTGATGCATCCAAACAACAAAATGGAACAGGTGCAGCAATATATGATCCAACATTTAGATTTCATGATAGTAAACGTCTACCTAATAATTTCTCTACCTTTAATGCAGAAATATATGGAATATATATGGCACTTAAATATTGTCAACAGTTAAAAGTTACAAAAAAATTCATATTATCAGACTCGCAGTCATCAATCTTAGCACTTAATGGAGATGAACAAAAATTATTCAAAGCATCACCTTACTTAATCAATACTTTATATCTATATGACACTATAATCAAATCAGGTAAAAAATACACATTGCATGGATACCTGGTTACTCCTTTTGTCAGCAAAACAAATTAGTAGATAAATTTGCTAGAGAAGCAGTGAACTATGTAGAAATTCACGATCTACAGGTACACTGGGAAGATCTAATATACAAAGTTAGAAAAAAAATACATAACAAATATATTGAATGGATACAAAACACACCTCAACTTTCAAACCAAATAGACAGACCCCATATAGATATACAACTTAAAACTCCCCGGTTTTCATCTACTAATTTACCTAGACAGGCCATTGTCTTCATTACACGATTACGATCCAAACATGTAACTACAAAACAACATCTCCATAAAATCAAATTAGTCAATTCACCTACGTGTGATTGCAATTTTGAACAACAACAAGAGACGATTAACCACATTTTCTTTCAATGCCCACTATACGAACAATTTAGATTACCATTTCTAAAAAAAAAAAAAAAAAAAAAAAACTAATGAGATCTCATTACCAGCTTCCATTAAACATAGACTACCTCATTCATCAACCTTCCAACAAAATTACATACCTATTAATGTCTTATCTCAGAAAAATTAAAAAAAACTCTATAATAATTTAGAAAAGAATACTTTTAGACTAATCATACCAATATAAAGGAAAAAGTTTACTTATAAACACTACAAAAACAAAACTCCGTAAATTTAACTTCCAAAAAAAAAAAAAAATTCTCTCATATCTCCTTTAGTCAATAGTACAGATAAAACAGTGAGTTTCAATTAATCATGTACAAAAGAAACCTTCATTCTAGTTATAAGTCAGCTTTCTATAACCAAAATTAATAATCAAAATGCAAATATCACAATGTTCAAGTATTTCTATTTAAGTACTAATTTGTAAAGTGCCGTATTTGACAACAATAGAAGAAAATATAGAACAATGGAATTTTAAAAAATTACATATGAGAATTGTTGATTCACACACCTGAATATAAAAACCAGAACAGTGACAACAACAACAACAACAAAAAATACGAAAGTGAACATACTTAAGTAATAAGAAGGATCTCTACAAAGCAACAATTAGTAGAATGGCGCAAATTTTGATGGAAGATGCGGTAAATATCCTTATCTAAACAAGTCAAGATCGCCGCCAAGTTAAAAAACAAGTCGCAGATAATACGGGCGAAGAAGATACTCAAGAAGGAAACTTTTCTTCATTGGAGGAATCTTAAAGCCCTATTAAACAAACAAACAAGTCGAGTCAAAGGTGTGTGTTTTCGTTTTTATATGTAAAATGGTTGTGATAGTAATAAGAATGCAGGTACCTTGTGTTGGATGTCAATTAAGAAAGTAGCATTATTTAAAAATGTTAAAACTTTAATTATTTGGAATGCGTAGAATGAAGAATCTTTCGCGAAATCAATGATTGATGTGAATCAGGGGATGTATGGGAGGGGGGGGGGGTAACCCCGAAATTAAGTTTGTCAAATGTGTATCATTTTTGGTAAAATTATATGTATTTTACATAAATTTCACACCCAGACAGACCTCGGTGCCCGCCCTGAAACCAACTTCTGGTAGACCATGGGAGTAGGTATACTGAATAAATCGTATGCTATGCTATATCTAAAAAAGCTGTGTGTACCGGATTAATTCTAGCAAAATTGTTGGTGACATACAGCCCCAGAATAGCCAAGGCATCCTGAGTTCCTTTATTTTTTCGAAATTCGAACCGTGAATCAGAAGATCTATGTTCCGCTTCCTGATACAATTCTAACCTTGTTTGCAAACATTTCTCAAATAATTTGAGTACCGTACGTTAGAGGTTAGACCCAAAGGCCGGTCATTTCTTCCTTTGCTTGCATTCTTACCATTTTTTAAATATATTATATATCAGGTGATAAGTCCATTCCAAAGGGATTTTCCATATGGAAGAACAGAATTAAAAGTAGGGCACAGCCATTGTAGTTTTAAATCCGGAAATTTTGTAGCGCAGAATTTGGGATCCAATCTACCCTCGGACAAGTATCTTTGGTATTTCAAAGGAGTAATTGAAGTTCCAGAAATGAAACCGGAGTACATAACGCTTTCCCTGCCCTACTTGTTGTCGTCCACGTAAAATCCAAATCTGGTACTTCCACATATACTTGTTTACAATTTCGACATTTTTTGCTCTACAAATTCATCCTGCCACGATGCATTTATTGTATGATGTGTTTTTTCTTCTTGCATGTCTAATTCGACCTAATATGTTCCATACACTGGCAATAGGGGTTTTGGGATGTAATTGGGAACAAAATCTTTGCCAAGCTTTCCGTTTTTCCTGTTTAACTTTTCGATTCATTTTAGCTATCAGGTGTTTGTAATGGATAAAGTTATGTTGTGTGAGGTTCTCTAAAAATGTAAAATAGCTTAATTTTTCTCATTCCATAACTGTTAACAGATTGGGTTCCACCATTTTATACCTATATATTTCGTTTTATGAAATTGAGCATGAATAATTAAGTGACAAGAAAAATTTAGAGTCGTAACCAGTGTAGATGTAAAATACTTATAGCTGTTGTACACACTTTTTGATCTTGGTAACTTGTAATCTATGATAAATGTAAATATATTCCTGAATTTGCACCAATCTGCAGCTTCAGCACGCCACTTGCGAAGTGGATGTGACGAATTTGATAGAATTGACTAATATTAGGGTTTCTGAAATTAATAATGCTTGGATAATGGTCACTGGTGTACATGTGATCCAGTGTATTCCAAGTTACCTTAAAAGCAAATGTTCTAGAACATATCGCTAAGTCAATGGCCGAGGCTGAAGTAGTATTCAACAGCCTCAAGTTCGGCAGTTCCGATGTTCCTGAATGCTATTGTAATACGTGCTTTCATGTCTGCAATAGTAGTTGGTCGATTTAGGCACACAAGATCCTTAATTCTGCCCCCAAAATAATAATCCATACACGTTAGGTCGGGGGACCGTGGCGGAAATGACGGATGGGAACCTCTACATATCCAGCGTTGCGGAAATAAATCATTTAACGTGTCCCTATATATTGAAGCATTATGAGCTGAACAGCCATCTAATCGTAACCACTATTTTGACGCACAGAAAGGGGAACATTTTCCAAAAGTGGTGGGAGATGGTGTAGTTCGTGGTGCATGTTCGTACTGAACGACGGTCAATTAACACATTACATATGCAGAGTCAAATTATAAAAATTGCAGTTAGCGGCGTCAAGGACATACTGCTGGGAATAACTGTAAGAGGAAACCTTTTTCGATATCGCGTAATTTGACAGCTAGAAGAGTTAATTAGTAAGTGAAAATTACTCTGATCAGCATGTTTTTAAGATGTACAGAAGAGGAAACAGACGTTCTAAACCAAAGTGAGTTACAAAATTGCATGTAGCCCAGATGAAACTGTGGAAGCTTTGAAAATAATTGCGTGTAGGAAATACGTCTACTAAATGTAAACCCGCAAAATTCTCAATGAAAAATGGCATTTCATTAGTGTTCCTGTAACACAATCCTGTATATTGGGAGAAACGTGGCCACGGGCACAGTTTGTACTGTCAGTATCGAAGTCACACTTGTTCGCAACCCAGCAACTTGTCAGCCAGTTTTCTGTTTCCGGAAACCGTTTCTAACATTCGTAACACTTAGCCCGTGGTCCAGGCGGTAGTGTCGCTTACTTTGGAGTGGCACTGGGGAGGTACGTGGGTTCTAATCCTGCGATCAGGCATCCTGACTGATGTTTAGCAAGGTTTATCCTGAATCACACGAGGCACATGCCGGGATAGTACCTTCGTCGTAGGCAATCGCCGATTACCTGTCCTCGTCCTTTTCTTTCTCCGATCCTCCTTTTTGTCATACATGCTTCACGGCCAGAAATAAAGTAAAATAGATCGTAGGACTACGTACGTACCTACAGATTTGCTATTCAATAAGGGTAAGCCAGCGTAGAACAGGTACGAATTTGCTATTGTGAAAACATTCAGTTCCACTTTCGCCTGTACAAGTGAATTCTCTTTTGATAAAAAGGGTAGGGGGCTGACAGATGAAGCCACATTCACAAATTGTGGCACTGTGAACATCCAAAATGTACACTATTGGTCCGTGGAGAATCCTCATTGGCTGCGCGAAGTCAATCCGCAACGTCGATGGCAGCAATATGTGGGGCATCATTATTGGAACTCACGTAATTGGCCCATAGTTATTTGATGATAACTTGACATCTGTGGGTTTTCGCGATTTCTTGCGACACCATCTCCCACCACTTTTCGAAAATGTTCTCCTTTCTGTGCGTCAAAATATGTGGTTGTAATTAGATGGCTGTTTAGCTCATAATGCTGGAAAATGTAGGGTCATGTTAAATGATCTGTTTCCACAACGCTGGATAGGAAGAGGTTCCATCCGCCATTTCCACCATGGTCCCCCGACCTAACGTGTATGGATTATTACTTCTGGGGCAGAATTAAGGAACTTGTGTAAGTAAATCGACCAAACGCTATTGCAGACATTAAATCACGTATTACAACAGCGTTCAGGAGCATCGGAACTGGCGAACTTGGGTTGTTGAAAACAATTTTCTGTCTCGAATTAATTGCTTTATTGCGGTCGGTGGACACCAGTTTGTGCATTTGTGAACCAGATCATGCATGGCATGGACACCTGCCTTTTAATAAGTCATGTCATCTCGAATTAGGTAAGAATATGTTTGTCTTATTGTTTACTTGTCAAATTGTTGTTATTGCAGAGTATTAATTTGACGTTCCTTGGTGTTCGTTGGCCCAGTCTGCTCCATGCAGTTTAGTGTATTTATTTATCTTCGTTTTAATTTCTTGTTTGTTGTTCCATTTTAGTTACAACATTCGACAATCCATCTCACCATTGTGATTCTGCCCTCATACATTCAACCTCACTGACAAACTGTTTGAGCTATCGACATGTGTTTCCTCTAAAAGTTGCGCAAAATTAAGGTAATGTTTCAATGGGGGCAAAATCAGCCACTTCTTCTAGTTAAAAGTTTGAAGTTGCCCCCATACAGGTATTCCCGAGACGCCCCTGATTTCAGAAGCACCACCACGTGATTCGGCACATGCACTTTGGTATCTACATTTTTTGTTTCAAGTTTTCCGTGCACTACGAGCTGAGTTATGGCCCGTTTACGGTTTTATAGGACCACGCTTTATAAACATTTGGAAATAAATTAAACCGCAATTTTTCTTATTTTGAATGTAAACGTCATTTCCAATTGAATCGGCAGTTTGAAGAAGGCAATAAACGCCAAAAATGTGAAAATCTACTTTATGCCGGATTTGATATCTGGAAGGGATGACACATCTATACAATACATAAAGAAAGCAAAAAAAAAAACATTAGTAAAGCCTTCAAAAATAGGTGCGAAATAGAGATGGGCAAAACTAGCGTAGCAGCTATTTTTCACTGCTACATGGGATAAATTGCTATGACTGCTACAACCGATGAAAAATAGCAGCTCAGCCAGTAACTGCTATTTTTCA
>JAGDQP010007788.1:23561-35723 GCA_022664845.1 Lepisma saccharinum | reverse complement strand
GTACAAGAGAAAAGGAAATGACATCGAGATGGAAGACATACTAGATCAAAACGACCAGGGAATCAAGGATAAGAAAGCCAGTATGTAATACAAGCTTCGGTAGAAGACGAAAAGGAGACTTGCTTTAATCCAAACATATTCTACGAGAACATTAACCTAAATTATAATCTAACGAAATTGAAAAAACCTTTGATGCTGGCAGTAGTATTACGTATAATTGTTAGAAATTTACATCAATATGGAAAAACAATAACCTTCCCAATAATCGAGGAGGTTGATAAAATAAACCTTAGGGCAAATGAAATCACTACCGATCCACAGGATCTACTTACACTAATAGACAAGTCTTCGAGAGGAGGGATGAATAATTCCAGATGAATAATGTCTACGGGCAGTTTGTTATGGCGTACGGGAGAATAGCCTTCAGTCCAGCAGAAAAGTTTCTTGTCTGCTGTGTCCATACTCGACAACCATAATTAACTTAAAAGTAGCCCAAATTAATTTGGTTAGTTCCAAATTAGCAACAGCAGAAATTTATCAATATTGCGAGAAGGCAGAGACGGACATAATTTGTATGCAGGAGCAATATACCTACAAAGGAAAACTTATCAATATGCCGTTGGACGCCGTAACAATACTGCCTGAGGATCCGAATCCAATGGCGGCGGTGGTTATTTGTAACTGGCAAATTAATACACTTGTACACCTGAAATATGCGGATAGATGGACGCTCTGCATCGACATAGCAAGGGGAAAACATAAAATATATATTTCAATTCTACATCCCGGGGGGAGATTTTCATCCAGTGAATAAAGGATGTATTACTTGATATTTGTATAAGGATATTATTATTTTTGGATATTTCAATGTCAAGGCTCCGCCCTGACACTGCCCGGATACAGATGACACCGGAGAGAAGTTCGAAGAATTAATAGAACAACATAACCTTGTGGTCTTAAATAGAGAAGGACAACCACCGAAGCGGAATCTAACATAGACGTTACATTGTCTAGGGAATATATTTCGAATTGTATAATTAACTGGTTTCTTGATGATTGTGTAACTCCAAGTGCTCATAATGTCGTTCGTTTTAATATAGAATTCAATAGAAATGAAACTGATGGAGAAAATGCAAATGCAGGAAATAACACCAAGTATAACATTAATAAGAAAAATAATCAGAAATTTGTGGAAAAATTGAAACTTCAGCAAATTGAACATAAGTGTAATCTGAAGGAACTAAGAACTAATCTAGAAGCTGCAATATGGACAGAAATGAGAAGTTCAGCACCGAAATTTAAACAGGGCAATAAAAAAGAAAACCTTATTGTACGGACAGCCATAACAAACTAAAAAGAAGAATGAAGGCGAGTGGAAAGAGTTATAGAGCGGTAAGAGATCACATTTTGAAAGCTATAGGGCTGCAAAAATATGAAACCCTAAAACAACAATTCAAGAAAGAGCTGAGAGAAACTAAGAAGAAAACCTGGAAGAAATTCGTAGAAGAGAATCTAAGCTTAGACATATGGGGTGTGCCGTACAAAATTATAATGAGCAAACTCAAAACCAAAGGGGCTCTATGTACACTTAAAGATGATCAAGAAAATTTTACTACGAATTGGAAAAATACAATAGAATTACGCTATCAAAAACCATTTCCTGATGAGCACATTGTGAATGACAATAAGGTCAACAATAAAACAAGAAATGAAGCTAAAAATATCCAGACAATGATAACGATACCCAAGATGAAATAATAGTTTCCAACGATCAAGTAGCATAAATATTAAGGAAACTACAAACAAGGAAAATTCGGGACCTGATCAAATAAAAAACGAAATTTTCAAAAATAATCAACAATTATGGATATCTTATTTAACTAAATTATTTAATGAATGTATTCAACAAGAAACATTTACGGAACCATGTAAGAAGGCTAACCTCAAAGGAGATGATAAAGATATATTCAACCCAATGTCATATAGACCGATATGTTTACTAAATATTATCAGTAAGATATTTGGGAAAATTATAGCTAAAAAATCAATAAAAAAAGGAACGATCTGGAAAATTGTAAAGTATAATATGGTTTCCGTCCGGGCAAGTCGACGGAGGATGATGCTATTAATGAATTATGCAGAAGTTGCTGAAAGGAGGAAATTGTAAATATGTTATTGCAATCTTCTTTGATATTATGGGGACCTTCGACAATTTGTGGTGGCCCTCATTATTGGTGGAACTAAAAAGGCTAAATATTCATAAGAAACTATGGAAGGTTATTGAAAATTACTTTAAGGATAGGCGGATAGAAGTGGAAACGGCGGACGGCGTTGTGGCAAAAGACCACCAGGGGCTGCCCTCAGGGATCAGTGTTGGGACCTGTCTTCTGGGACCTGGCCTTCCAGCCTTGCCTAGAGATGTTGAGCGGGATGCAGCAAGTTGAGAGGGTGGTGGGAGAACTTGATGTTAGCCAGCGACAGAAACTAGGGCACCGTTTCGCCTACTCCTCGAAAATTACCGAAGCTTGCCGAGTGACTGAAGGTCGTCAAAGCGGCGTTTTTTGAACGTTATTTAAATAAAACAGATTCCTATACCTCTATGATATTTAATTATACTATATTTTGATATTTTATATCAGCTAAGACTGAATACCATCGGCATTTTTAAAAATAAAATATTATTTAAATGAAATATTATCCTATGATATTTAACTATATTTTGATAAAAACATTTGAAATTAATTAAGACTGAATGCCATCAGCATTTTTTGAAACCAAATGTTATTCAAATGAAATGTTATCCTATGATATTTAACCCGGGCTGCAACAAAAATTATTGGATCCCCCTGCAAGAAGAAGAATGGGCCTCCTCAAATAAAACATACTCCTATCAATAACTAACTTAGGGTGACCAGAAATTAGGTCGACAAAGAAGAGTATACTATAGATATATGCTATAAAGGTGCGCATACACAAAACATTAATTATTTAAAAATAGGATACAACTCTGTTAATTGCTACCATTATAGCTTATAATTGCTCGAAGCATGCCCAATTGGTAGCCATGCCTTGGTTTTCACCACTTACTTGAAACTTCTGCGGTTAGATTGTGTATATAAATAATTCAAGATGCGGTAAATATAATCCGAAGTTACTTCGACTTTCCTAATTGATACGACAATTATTGTAAGCTGTTATTCTTTCACCTTCTTCCAGCCTTAGTCATCATATAATAATTTTTCTGTCACAGACAGAGTTCACTTAACATTTTTCAAGATGTTAACCAACAACCGGCCGTTCCTCACTGGTAGATCGTTGGCTTAGCATTCTGGAGGTCGTGAGATTAATCCCAGTGGCTGACTATCCTGACTAAGATTTTTTTACTGTTTTCCTCAGTAATATTAGGTAAATGCCGGGATGATTCCTTCAAGTTAGACTCCGGCAGAGACCTTTCCGCATCCTTTTACCTCCCCTATCCCGGTCTGAGCATTAGATGCCTAAAGGCCATAAATAAAAAAATCAAATTCGAAATGTTACCACAAGCTACAGAAATTGCCACAGCCAAGTGATCTGGTGATAATTTCACATTGAAAAATGCACTTGAAAATCCAGTACTTGCACTCTTACATCATATTAAATTATGTTTAACTTTAAATTATGTTTAATGTTTAACCTTGTGAAATGTATTCGCAATTTGGAAATTACAAGACATTTATTTAGAAATTACGTTAAAAGTTATAAAAATAAGGAAAATAGTATAATAGTCTATAAAATAATATAATAGTATTTTCGAATAGAAAAAAGTATAGACTATTTGAACCTCTAAAAGAGTAATACTCTTAAAATGTATGTCTGGTCTTCCTAACTAACTCGACATAAACTCAAGGGAGGGGTAGATTTCAATTTAATTGTCTCTGACTCATTCCTTGCACTTATTTATTTATTTATTACTGGGAGCTTATTAACCCATACAGCGTAAATACATTCTACGAATATCCCCGTGGAGACATTGGAATATTCCAAGGATATTTACAATATTCTTGGTGTATGCGTAGAATATTATATGAATATGTGAATGTCTAGGATGACCGCATATCCTAAGGATATTCCTGAGGATATCTCAATTATATAATACGAATATGTTGAGGATAATTATACTTTCTCAGAATGTTCCTGAAATTCCAACATTGAATATCCTTTTCATATTCTAAAAAGAATATCCTCGGAATATCTTTATTTGATCCTAAATATTCTGGAAAATTGTATGCATATCGTGGTTCTAAACGGGATATCCTGTGCTATGTGGAAAATCATTGATTTTACTTTGTCTGTGTATGCGTCTGGTAATTTTTGGTCCGGCTTTGCCTGGCGAGACCATACCATGGCCAAAATCCATCCCTGAGTTCTAGTATATTGTGGCTGGTAAGTTTAATGTAATAAATGTCGATGTTATATGAACTATAAGAATTACTCAGTGTAAGGCTACTAAAGAAATTAATTAATTATCAATTCCATACAAATAATCAAATATAAATTATAGGAATTGAGTATCAATAAGCATATATCTTATGTAGTGTTAGTGTATTTCTGGTATTTAGAAAACAGTACTTACATAAACCTCTAATATAAATAAACCTCGGGGTGATCGAGAAATTAGTGCACTCGCTTACTGTGCGCATGGAGTTCAGTTCTCGCCGGGATCCATTAATTAATTCGGAGTCCATTTTACCAAACTCTGTTGATTCCGTCTTTAGAAGCTTACCAACTCATTTAGGACGTTCATAACAATTCAATCAATCATTCTAATGAAGGGTCTTTACCGGATGCGGAAGTATTGCTTATTTAACTTAAACATAGAAAGATCTTACCCTTTCAGTGCACATGTAAAACTGAGACGGCTGAGTTCACCGAGTCTGACTTAAGTCACAGAATTCCTTAAAAAGCTCTTTGTAAGTATTAACTTTGAAAATGAGCGCTCGGCCGACACTACATCTAGTAAGAGCGTTGAGCCCGAACCCTTGGAACTTGCGTTTTAAAACTTTTATCTAAAATAATAATATGATGTTTTAAAACTTTTATTTAAAAAATATGATGTTATATATATATTGATCTGGAAATGTTTGTTTTTTTTCTTTAAAGAAAACTTCCGTTCAAATGTGATGTGGTGTGTATATATTAGAGTAATTCGCATCGAACTTCTCTATTTTTTAACTCGCTCCCTCTCACTTATCTGTATTTTATATGAAAAACGAGGCCTACGTTATAACCTCAACACATGGATTCTTCTGTATAACTAAGGTAAGTGTCTTTAATTTCATTTCAAATAAATATTAACTTTTTAAATTTTGTTCTTTTTCCGTAAACATTTGCCGCATTAATTTGCCTGTAGTCATTCCTTTAATTTACAAATTTACGATGCATTCATCGGCAAACTTCGGTAATTTTCGAGGAGTAAGCGGAACGGTGTCCTAGTTTGTGTCGCTGGCTAACGTCAAGTGGTGGGATATGCTGACGACCTAACGGTCTAGTCAACTTGACCTGCAAGTTAAAGCCAACAAAATCATAGGGAAAATGACATCGTGGTGCAGAGAAAACAAACTAACACTATCATCCAAGACAAAATATATACTTTTTAAAGGCAAACTAAATTTTATAACAGAGGGCCAATAATTAAAGTTAATGGAAAATCAATGAAAAGAGAAAGACATCAAATATCTAGGCCTAATATTGGATCAAAAGTTAGACTTCAGGAAGCGTACGACAACTGTCAAGAACAAAGCGGTCAAAATTACGCACAAGCAAGTTAACACTGCAGTAAATGATATAAAAATTCTAATGAAAATAATTCGCATATACCACGATGTCATAATAAGAGCAATTGCGGGCTACGCCGCAATTGTTTGGGGTCATCGACCCAATGATGTTAGACAAAAAATAATAATTGATCGAGCGTAACGACAACAACTACTCTTGTGTTTATCAGGTGCCTATAGAAATACTTCAACTGAGGCTCTCCAGATCGCACTGGCTGTCCACCCCCCCCCCTCAATCTCCAAATTAAGGAATTAGGTGTTATGTATTGGCTAAAACAGGAAGACCAATATAAATTAATCAAAATTCTACATAGACCTGCAGAAAACATTTCGAAAATCATTCAACCATTCTTTTGAACATTTAGGAACGACTGGATATGGAGCTGGAAGTTACGGGAAGTTTAATGCACTATCTAAATTGCCACGGTCCTTTTCGACAGAAGATGCATTAGATGAATATCGTCGAGGATAACTTATGCCATACTTGTGGTGTGGTTGCTACGCCCGAGCATATCGTCATGAAATGCCAAGAAACGCAGTATCTTGCAAGAAATGAGATATAACACCTGGAGGAGACTCCCGTCAAAGACGTTCTGCAAACTCCGGAAATGATGGCGGCCCTCAGGGGCTAACAGATAAAATTTCCAACTACTATAAAAGAAAATTTACTCACGGCGTGAACCGCCGTAATCAACTTAATTTCTACTGTAAGTTGATCACATACAAAGCGCCTTCGACACCGCATTTCAGATGTTTTCATGAGGGCGCATCTGAGATATTTCAATATGTCTTATTGCACTTAAAAAAAGAAAACACTATATACACATTTTTTTTTCAATTACGAAGGTTCACCTTACTCTTGGGGGCTCGAAGCTGGAATCTTTGGTTTTCTGTTTCCGAAGATACCCAAAGTTGGACATCGAGAATTTTCAGCAGAAAACCGCCTAATCAATTTTGGAATAGGGTGTACGTGAATGTATCCACAAGAGATGAGTACAGCTGAATATGTCGATACCACTATACGTTTTAATGTAGAGCGATGAAACTCATTTTGTACACTGGTACGAATTCTTCATAAGTAAATGGTGTTCCATCATCAGCAACAGAATAAACGAGAAGTACTAACAGCTGAAAGGGAGGACAAGACAATAGAATCCATTGTTTCATGTAAAAAGAAAATACCAAAAACAATTACAATCAAGTAGGATTCCACATGACGCCATCATAAATAACAAGAACCATAAAAACTGGTGAGCACATATGAATTACTTTATAACAAAACACTATGCTCAGCTGGGAAGAGTGGAAGTATGTAAAACTATAATTTAACATTATTCCCGTTGTCATATAATTTACTAGAGCAGTAACAAGTTATTATTCATTACGGCTACCACATTTTCATTAAAGTTTCTTTAATATATTCACTACTGAACTTTCTCTTTCCAGGCAGGCAAGAAATGAACCAGTTATTCAACACACAAGTGATGAAGATCCTTTACCTTATCCAGGATCTTTAAAAGTACAATCTAAAAAGAAACTCATGTCAATAAGCAGTTGCATCCAGAAACAATATAATCGCAAACAAACTTAGAACTACAGAAGATCAACTGAAGATAAAAAGACTGCAACAAACTATCAGACGTCGAAATTTAACAATATGAATAATGGAAGCATCGTTGAAAACCCTGAGGAGGAGAAAGTTACGAATCTCAGGCAATGTGAAAAGAATTATTGAAAAACACTTGGAAGGTATTCCGTTGAAACTTATTTGCCAATGTCTAAAAAATAAAAATGAAACAAATATCCTCTACTCTAAAGTGGTCAAGCAGTTTGTTGCTACTATGTAGTTTTACTCACATAGGGCATACAAGTTAAATACTTGAAAAGAAGTCAATTTCAGTTACCCCATCCTTCCAGGGATCGATGTCACGGTTGAACTGTGACTGGATTAATAACAGAAGTTTTTCAGTATATAAAGGAAGACTGTTTCTAAGCCGTGGTTAAGAGAAAACCACAAGATATTTGAGATTACCCAAAAACGTCTAACATTTGAAATTCATTAGTTCTTCGAATTGTACCATTGACTGAAGGAAATGAACCTACCTGTGTGCACACAAGGCTTTACCCTTTATTAGTGTGCAATGACTTCGAACTCCATGATCAACACTTGTTCATAAATACTAAAGAACCGAATCTTCTGTTTTAGAACAGGATCAATTTAGTCACGTGTTCTGGGCAACTTACATTACAAATATGATTGTGGTCCTTCACAAATGCAACACATAAAATAAATCTGCGAAGAGATTCAATACACTATGAAGTCTTTTCCTTGACCATTGTTTTTATAAACTTTGGTATTTTATTTATCTATTTATTTATTTATTTTTGTATGGGCCAGCCTAGCAACTTTTGACTTCGGCCTGTCACTATTATAATTCGAAGCACTGATAGTTATAATCCACAAACATCTATGCCCCTGGTAGGATTCGACCCCAAAACCTTCGAGTCGCTGTCTTAACACCTCAGACCGCGTGGTTACTTGGTCGGCACCATTGTTTTTATCCTGAGCTGAATGTTGTGTAATCTACTGTGTTGCAACTTCAGAAATGTCGAAATTCCTAGCTATCGGGAATACCCCAAATGGCCATACATGTATACTGCAACAGTGTGTTTTTATTGGTATCATTAATTGCCAAAATATAATAAACGTTCTTGCGTAGTCATATTGGATACTGCAATGGACTTAAAATCGTACAAGAGCACCTGATAGATAAAATTAAGAAATTTATCGTATACGACACCATGTTACATAACTTATGTACGAATTCTCTGTGTGACAATCGAAATATTTTATTGATTATTATAACTAGGGATGGGTTCTCGATATTTTCTACATCTCAATACCATGGATACTTGCAAAGTATCGGTATTTATCGATATCTTAACTAATGAATACAATACTTTTTAGACACTTTAAAATGTTATAATTTGGCAGTGATATCTTTCTCTGAAAATAATCCCATAGTAGAACGTTATAACTTACATCCCGGAGTCAAAGCTTTGTGAATTTGAATTTCATTTATGGTCATTAGTGATCCATGTCAATTTGAAAAACAATGTGTTCCGGGAATGATATAGTTATCCAGATTTGATGTCCGCCGCCGCTTCTACATCAAGGGGGCTACGTCCGATATTTCTAAGAAATCAAATCGCGAGTTAAATTATATTTTAGTTCTTGAATCTGATCTAATCTGGGCTGGAATAAAATATTCCTTTTGGAAACAAGTAGAAATTATAGTTTTTCCTTCTTATGTTACGGGAAATGGATTGGTTAGAAAAAGAATCAGAACTTTTCGGGAGAAAGTGAATTGGGCGTCATGGAACTAACAAGACTTGTGAAAGAATATTTTCGTCCATCATACAAGGTTAGGGAAGGAAAATAATTTGATTTTTAATGATTTCCATTCCGTGCTGTGCTTCTCTTTTGCGCAGTCAGATTGTTCAATAAGTCTGGAAAAACTTGAACTCCTTGTACACTTCGCTCGCCTTTATCACGGCAAGTTCCTCAATCATTTCAAAATGTTTATATAGTGAAGAAAAGAAAAGTGACACGAAAGAGCATTTCAGAGACAATTTGTTGTGTAGCTTTCCGTTGCAACCAATTCTTCATTAATATCTGCAGTGATCTGACTTGATAGTTGGCATCTCTTTGCTCTATTGAAATCCTATCAATATATCAATATTAAGAAGATATATATTCCATTCACATGCCCGGTGGTGGTTTTAAAAAAATCATAATTTGTATTCTTTAGAACATAAATGATTAAACGGTACACAAATAAGGATAAGTATGTTAGTTTATGTGTTAACATAAAAGCTTAGCAAATATGTAGCTCATACGTACATACGGAATGACAACAAAAGAAAATAAATAACCTGACTTTCTCATTCAGATCATGCAAAAAGCAAGAGAATAACCTGAGGGGATGGAGGCAGAAAGGCAGTCTGTACGGAATTAAAAATGACGTAATATTAAAAAAAAAAGTTAACAAGTATTTTGAGAGAACCGTAGAATGAAATTCCAAATTAAAAAAATGTAACTGGAGGTTAAGTTTTGGCTCGATGAGAGCAGGCCGCTGATTGAAAATCGAGCCTGCGTGTCTTCAAAGTGTTGAAAAAAATGCAGACCAGATGTAAGTGCCCAAAATCTATTTTAAATATTTCACTGGGTCACGTATTTGCTAAGTCTCTCTCTCTCTCTCTCTCTCTCTCTCTCTCTCTCTCTCTGTTTGTTTGTTTTGTAATTATTAATAGAAATGTTTAGTACATTCAAAATAATGTAGGATTTAAAGTTCAAATAAAATTTTCAAAAAGTTGTAAATCGTCGCCTTTTGGTTAAAAATAAAAACAATTTTTTTTTGTAAAAGTCCTTATGCAAATACAAAAAAAAAAAGTATATAAAACATAAGTAACCAGTTAGGGTAGCCGCCCATTTGGCAGCCAAATCGGCATTGGTACGCCCCGAATAGGTACATCTCTGCAGCCAATTTTAAACCAAATGGGCATGTTCCTCAGGCAGAAACAAGCAGCATAAAATTATCGTGAGCTATTGCAATCGTAAGCATTCTTTCTGGTTTGTTTTTAGTATGTCTGTACATGCGAAACATGTAAGCAGAAAATTTTTGGAAATAAGAGTGAATACTTAAAAGAGACTAATAAAATGACTTAAAAACACGGAAATGATCAATAAATCCCAAAATCTTAATAAAAATGTAAAATAAAAATCACGTGTTTTGCTTCAGTTTAGGGTGAAATGAGACTTTATTATAATCGGCATTATGCCAAAACCTTCAGGAAAAAGATGACATTCCATCACGTTCCGAGCCCTAGTTTTTACGTTTTCCATGGAATTCGTTATATTGTGGATCTTTCGAAAATAAAGCATTAAGGTAAGCATAGACACTGACATTAAAGTTATTGTTATAAACCATAATTTATTTAATGAAGTAGTAGAGGTAAGTGATAGGATAGCAGTGTACTTACTATTTAATTATGTATATTACATTTTTTTTAAATTCAAAACAATACATGAACACTGTGAAAAAAGTATCGAGTATCGAAGGTCAGAAACAAGTATCGGTATCGAATATTGGGAAATTCGGCTACCGACTCATCCCTAATTATAACGTTAGCTCACAGAAGAATCTGCGCAAGGTTGAAAATAGGTATTCTACTGTATTCTATTGAATTTGAATTACTAGATTGAAATTCGAATCTCCATAGCCACAGGAACCACACAAAACATTAAATGAACGTTTTCCCCAATAATACGTTCACTCGGTTCGTAGAAACATTCTTCTTCTTAGCAAGATACATCGTTCACCATTGTCATTCTCGCCTTCTAATTAATTTTATTGTATGATTTCACATACATTTTATAAAGCAATATGATATACATAACACATAACGAGAGAGTTATAATGTATTTTATGTAATAAAAATAATTTACTAGAGGAAGTTACAAAATATAATTTAATTTTAAATTATAAATCCAAAATACAAGTCTTTAAACTACTTAGATCCTAAGATTAGATTTGTTATTTCTTTTACTATTTTTGAGTACATAGTAATATTGCTAATAAATTTTCACACAAACTGCGATCTACGTTGTTTCAATGCTCATTGTGTTCGCTGATGAATTAGTATCTGCTTTGCCGACTGTCTCAGTTTCACAAGGTCTTTTGAATTCTTGTCCCCGCTCATGAATCCAACTGTTGCAAACTGAAATGTAAGAAATGTACAGGAATTATAAAGTATTGAGTAAAGTAATACATTGAACAGTGGTTGGTTGAATTTTTAGTTGGGAAAATCCCACAATATATAACTGTTAAAAATAAAATTTTACGTTATATTTTCATAATTAAATAGAAGTTAATGTAAAACAACAATGTCTGGAAAGCAAATATGCATTATGAAACTCAATTTTAGTTGGTACTTCTGTCAAATTTCACTACCTGAGTAGTAACTC
Organism: Lepisma saccharinum; assembly: GCA_022664845.1. NCBI lineage: Eukaryota > Metazoa > Arthropoda > Insecta > Zygentoma > Lepismatidae > Lepisma > Lepisma saccharinum. Next base: position 23,882 of record JAGDQP010007788.1, on the reverse strand, counting down.
CGTTCTGTGAATTAAGAGTTATGAATTATCATGAAGAATTAAGAGTACTTTATATTGATAAATACGTCCACTGGAATTACACTTATTAGGAGTTCTGGACATCAAACTGGATTTTAATTTGTTCAGTTGCAGAGTTTATGACCAAAGACAACAACAAAAACATTAGGTAAAACCGAAAACATGTTTTCTCTTCACAAAGTGGAAAAGCTGCCTAACCACATTTTTCGTTTGCATAATATAAATAATAAGGGTTATTAAGCTACGTACACGATCGGCACGCGATCGAAAACAAAACACGACATACAACCGCAACACGTGGTG
>JAGDQP010007788.1:0-16398 GCA_022664845.1 Lepisma saccharinum | reverse complement strand
ATTATCCATATTATACTACATCCATTTAATATAGGCCGTGACGTCATAGCCTCGTATGTACATCTCCTATATGGTCATATAATATACAACATACTATATACTAAAGGAGCAAGCGAGACCTCATTTAACATGGGAAGGGTATAGGACATGTGCACTCGCAAGATTTCAAAAAGTTGCAAAACGACAAAACCCCGTTTCTGACCCTTAATAATTCCAGAAATAAGGCAATGATCGGAAAAAGAGGTTCCGATTGATCCATGGGACCTTTCAGAGATTAGGTCAATCTAAGTACATGTTGTCTCCGACTCACAGGTTTCGAGAACATTCGACCGGCGGATGCTACATTGTCGGTTTTCAACTGTGTTGTGTCAAGGTCACCGCTCTTGCCTCCATTTTGATTTTTTCCCGCCAACACCCACGTTGCCATGGCAACCAAACCCCGTTCAAAACCTGCCCAAAGGACCAACAATCTTAACCTTAAATGCGCAATGCGCACGCGACTGCTTGCGACCTTACTCCTATATTTTCAAAATGAACTAGAATATGCAAGCCAGTTTCTAGACTCAACTATGCTAACAACATGAACACTACTTAAAACCAATATTAAAAACTAAACATTTATTTATGATACATATAAAGAACAGTGGTATTTATTTTCTTTATTTTCTGAGCAAAATGTAGGTCTATTTTGAATTTTCCTAGTGCAAATGTTAATTTTGATGTTTGTTTGTCCTGCTTCCTAGCAATGTCAGAGATTAAAGTGATTTTATCATAGAGTTAGGAATATAAACAGAGGGAACCTTAGGCTGTTTTGCTGGAGAGGGGAATGAAGCCAAGAGACGGAATGAACGAGGCATTTCGGCCATATTAACTGACCCCATATTTAGAGACCCTCTTTTCCGAGTATTGCCTCTCTGAGGTGCGCTCATCCTCCTATCGAAAAAGACAATCCTCTCAGTACTCGGTATAGAGGAACTCTAATGGGGACACACAAGATGGCTACCGATGAACCATAATTTGGCTCCTAGAGCAGATAAAACTTAGAGAGAGTCCTATCATCAAAATGAAGCCGTTTTTTATTGTCATGGCGGCCGACTCACAGAGTGCCAATTTTTCCCTCAAAAATAAACATAATTTCATTGGTCAATGCCACAGATGTACCAAGCGGACGGAATCTACTATTGTTCGACTGGTAAAGATGGAATTGCAAGTTTGAAAAATGATAGTAAATATTTACATTGTATTTCTTTTATGTATTTGGAAGATTCATTTACAAGAGGCAAACGCGATCGTCGTTGGATTTGTGAAAGCAGATTCTAGGAATTCAGCAAGAGTGTACAAAGTGATGGGTGCAGAATTTTCCACTCGAGTTATAATCATTTTTTGAAGCAGAAATTAAGGGAGAAAACGAAGAGGTAAGGTCAATTAAATTTACTACCATAGTTATCAAAGGGAAATTTTAAATATATGTTTTCCTGTATACGATAATCTTTATATTATTACGGAATTTTCCCACTAATTACACGCTTTAATTCAAGTTAATACGCCTTGTACTTTCTGAAATACTTTAAGGCTATCTGCAGAAGCAAAATCTATGTGTAGTTCGAAGGGCAAAATAATTAGTTCAGTAAGGTGTTTGGAAAATAAAGTTCAGATCTAATTTACACTACCTTATTTGTGATGAACCAGGGTAGTATCCAAAGTACAGTCCACACTTCTCTTTTAGCGTGGTGGAAACAAGTATAGTTTAACGCATAGACGGTTCATAGTTCCGATTCATTGTTTCAATTTGCGGTGAATGGAATCTGTGACAATTGGGAGTATAACTTCAGGGAGTTCAGGGCTACTCTGCAAACTTCAACGAATCGTTCAAAACAGTGAACGTTTGGTTAGGTAAGATTGGGTTAGGTTAACCTAGTTTAAGTTTTCTTTAATTGAGCTTAACGACTTTAATCCTTCGAAATCAAATCTGTAATACTGTATTGAACGTGGTGATTTGTCTTCCGGGAAAGCATCCAAAGAGCATCTTAAGTCAGTAAAGACAATGATGTAAATGGTTGAAGCTATTTAATACTGATAAAGTACGGAAAGTGTAGTATTAATTAACTTAGTTGATGACATAATAATTAGTGACGAATAATTAGCATGAATAACGAATATCAGTATCGGTAGATCTAAGATGTAGGGAAGTAGTAAGTACAACATAAATCCAGATATCACTTATATTCATTCACTATTCGACTGTATGTAGTGCACTTGAAACTCCTAAGTAAGGATGAGAACTGCAATTTATAAGAAATTGAACCTTTTCCACGAATTTCACACTGGAAAACTATTTTGTTGAGAGAGGATAGTTGGCTGCACTTTAGATACTACCCCGTATCGTTGAAAAAAATTAACATTAGATTAGGTTAGATTGGATTATCTTAACTCATATTAATTAACTTAAGTAATCTTTAACTGATCTTAACGTCTCTAGTCCTTCGTAATCAGATCCGAAATAATGTGTTGAACATCGTGATTTCTCTTCCGGGGAGTATCCAAAGAGTATCCGGTAGTATTAGTTTTCAACACACCAATGATAAAAGGAAATGAAAGAAGCATATTGTCGTTTGTTGATAACATTATGAAATATATTAGAAATGGAATACTGTGACCGAGTAGTTTAACCGAGTACTCCGTTAAACCTGACTTCGCCTTAATTGGTGACCATGGGAACGTGGAGGTTTGGTAAAGTTAGGTGCGGTTAGGTATCTTTACAGTATTTTTAATTAAACAAACAAAAGTGTAAAGATACATAACCGTACCTAACCTTAGCTAACTTCCACGGTCACTAATTGAGTCCTTGGTTAAACTAGACTTCTACCCTGTGATGTGAAACTTTATATTTCCTTTTGGTTAAGTGAGAAATCTTTACTTTTCGATTAAACTCGACCACGTTACTTTAGTTGTTAATTTTCTTTAAACGGAGTAGACACATTCGAAGACTGAAAAATTATCACTACTATAACTGCACTGCATGAAAAGATCGAAATTTTTGTAATGAGTCAAGTTTTAAAACAAGACTTGCACATATATTGCAAACATTACACTTATTCTGTAAATTTTACATTTTTGGGTTGATCTCAACTTGACTTTAGTAAAGCTACTTAAGGTGGTCGATTGACAAGACTTACCTTAAATTAGGTTTGGCCCATTAATTCTGGAGAACAGATTCAGGATGATTTCAAAGTGTTCTTGAACTTGAAAAAGCAAGGGTGAAACTGAATTTTGTTACGTAATATAAAGGACTTACTTGTCATCAGAGTTATTAGGTAAAGTGCAGTTTATGGTAGCCAGGAAATGTAATGTTTGGAATGTGTGTGGAACAGTTGGACCGCTAAATTAAACAAGGTTTTAAGTCATGGAAGTAGGAAGTGAAAGTGAAGCATCGAAAATGAAATAGGACTATTAGCACATGTTAAACGTCATGTGCATCGTACAAGAAAGAATTATGTAATGTGGCTTTACTAACCCATTTTCGCTTGCTCCGCGTTATATCAGTGAATTTAGTAGCAAAGATGTAGCATTCATCTTTTCAAAGTTAAGAATATTTTTAGTCCGTCTGTTAATGCCTGCAATATTTAATATTTGTATATATTAACACTGTTTGTATTTTATTTCAGATTGCTTGTTGTCTCGAACTGGAATACAAGATATCACTTTTCGACACCAGGGTCATACCATGACGCTCGAGGTTTCGAAAAGAGTGGCTTCGAAAATGAATCCGGAAACCAAAATAGAGGATCTTGGGTGACCGTGAAAACTTTAATAGGAAATCCAGCTAACGTGGGAGAGAAGAGGTGCAATGTAGCACATCTACGTACAAGAAATGCTGTTAAGAGAACAATTGGAGCTTACAGTTCAGACACTTTAGATGTTTAACTCAAGCTTCAGCTACAAATATACCAATCATATGCCCATCAGATTGAAACATAGACATAATAGAAAATTTGTTGGGTAATCAGATTCAGGGCTTAGAAAAAGTATTTTTTCTTAAATTCAATATTACTGCTTTCGGCGTATGTTGTTTGCTGTAAAATCAGTGCATGCGAATTGAAACTGTCATTTTTTAACGTAAACACTTTCCGTTTAAGTTCTCTTTTATCAGTCTAGTACAAAGATCATTTCTGCGTTACTTTTCCTTATTAACAGATATATTATGAAACAAGTTTTTGTTTTAGTGAAGAAATTGCTGTTTAAAAAAGTGCTTTTGGACAAAACCAAATAGTAGAAATCGTAATTAACAGAAAATTATTTTCGCTAAATTACAACTATCGAGCTATTGTAATTTAAAATTACCATTGTGTAAGCTTTACAGCAGAATCTCTTCTTAAGCATATGACTTTTATCAAAATTATGATTTTTACAACAGTTTGTGGGCTCAAACGTGCATATTTCGATTTTTGTTGATTATGATTCGCCAGATGTTTTTTTGATTAAGTGGTGGCTGAAGCTCATTACTTGTTTTGATTTCAAGAGCCCATCAAATTTTTTAATTTGGAAATTATTTCACACATTGTTATGATAAGATGGGCGGTACCAGCACTATGGCTTACGCCCTTCCCGTCAGACATTTTTATTTGATCTGTAATTATATGTTGACTTCATTCTTTTGAATTTAAAATAAATTAGAAGTTAAATTAGTGGTGTTGACAATGATTTCGTTAAGATGTAGTTGAATCTTAGTAACAGTGAAGCTTAGGTTATGTTGTTTATGCCTGAAGTACAGTGCGTTGAATTTAAAACCGGCCCCGAAGTACATTTTTAATTGCCTGTTTGATTGTTGTGTCAGTCTTTGTATGTATGTATGTATACTTGTAGCGGTGAGTAAGGGAGTACGAAGAACCAAGGTAAAGCGGCGCCCAAAATATTTTCCATTTTTTTTTTAATGTTTCAATATATAGTTCCTCTGTTTGTTAATATAAAAACATAGACAACATAGTTTTAAATTAATTTTGATAATTTACTGACAATGGACCACTTGCCAGAGAATCGCCCTGAAGCACTTAAAGTTATTTTGAAATGTGCTGCTAGAAGTTTCCAAATAATATTATTTTACTTTAAACAATATTTAAGAGATACTAAAGAAATTTTCGGTCCTGTTCTACATTAGGGTAATGATGGGATGAGTACTGATCTGCCCGAAGTCAGGTGTATGACCTGAAAATTCTCGACAAGGTGAAATAATGGTGGTTTGGCACTGCCTTCAATTGACTGGAGATGACACCCCAAGAACTAGTCGTATATTTTAAAGTAGATTCCGAACCAATCAGAGTTGATATGTGTGTAGTATGAATACGAAGTTGAGGCGACGAACGAAAGCACTCATCCATTGAGTTTGCTTTTCGACTTCATTTCCAGTCCATTTTGACGGGTTTCATTTCCAGTAAACCAGGTTGTCCAGACAAACTAGTCAACTGGCTCAGTGGACATTTGCATTAACGTTACTCATGAAAATGAGATTAATTTCGTATTTCAAGAATATTCAAACAAAAGAACGCTATTTTTTTGATATTTTTGTTTTCCAACTTTATTGGTTATTGGAAAAACATCGTAGAATGATTTTGACGGAATACGTTAAGAGTCGAAAGTAATTTGGTTTGCATAATAGTCTAATTAACAAAACTGTGAATCTGACAAGCACGTACTGGCCCACGCAGCATTTATCCAGTGCGCCGCCGGATTAAAAGGTCAGACTGTGCTGCTGGCTGCGAATTTGTTTCACTCTTTGGAATCTTCGCAAGTGTAACCAACTGTCATGTTACTAAAAAATGTAATTCATTTTATCAGCAAAATCAGTGATGCCCAACCTTGTTTTCCCCATGGCCCACATTATAATTTAGCACTATCTTCGCGGGCCACAGCAACTTCACACATAAATAGCATGGAAATCGAACGTTTGGTTTCAATTGTAGATTTTAAACGCTAATATCGCAAATGTAAGAAAGTCCTTCGCACATACAGACAATTAATGTTTGTAAATATAGCAAGACATAAAATGAAATCATTCCAGAAAGAGTACGATTCTACTAAGAATGGCGAAGCCTAAGGTCTCTTGATAGCATTTTAGGAGCGCAAGGTGTCAATTTTATAAAAAAGGGTAGGGCAAGGCGGGAGAAGGGGGGGGGGGGGGGGGGGATAGGAGAAATAAGAAAGCTAATAATAATAAATGGACCTCAAAACAAGAATATATCTTTTCAAGAAATTTCGATACTAGATAGTTGTTTCGGATCTAGAGTGTGCAAAACTGTCACGGCATCTTCATAAATGACACCCAGTGTTTCTTTCAGGCGATTTTATTCTTCGGAGCTCGTGAAGGTGCCCACGAGGATTGTAAATATCGACTCTAATGTACTATAATATAAGATAATAATAGCTTTACTTAATAATATGTCATACATCTTTAGTTAATCTCAACATAACATGAACAATGTTTATAGAATGTGCTATTATATACATATTTCTGCATACGTATGAGCAATACAAGTGCTGGGACTAATTCTTTCAGGGGTGAGGTTCTTGAAAACCCCCCGAAAACTGAACATATTTTCAACTTGAAAATATTTATTTTCTTCCGTAAATTATATATTTTCCCAGACCAAAAAGTAAAGTGAACCCATAAATCTTATCCCTGGAATATACCTATACAATGGTCTTTTCTTTAGCCTAGCTGTGATCGGTCAGTGTAATGTACAAGAACCTTGTATTGTACCGTAAAACGGATTATGCTTACGCTTACCCTGGATTTTACAGCACGTTGTTTTTACGAAAGTGCAAAAAGTTTGACATCGGGCCTCAACCCGATAAAAACGATGGGAAATATTCCAAATTGGGGGGGGGGGCAATTTTAGGTTATATTAGGTAAGGTTTGGTTAGGTTGGCCCCTGATTCGGAACAAGAACCAAAACAATACTTGCTAGCCCCTAGTGTTGGGTAGTACCTAGGTACAAAACACGTACCTAAAGCATGTACCTAGGTACATTTCAGTTGCAGTACCTAGTACCTGTAACTAGGTACTTTTTTGCTGTACCTAGTACTGAATCTTAGGTACTTCAGCTAATAATCGAACGAGACGTTTCTGAGTGATAGAGTTTTATAAAAAGTTTCTTATATTAGGCTGGTAACATTCATATTGAAGGAATCTTGGAACTATTTGCCTCTCTTAATCTCAAAATAAACAACTGATTCATGTCTAAAATATGCTTAATTTGTCAGTATAAAACTTGGAAACTTTTTACTCCAACGCTGGCGATTTCTTTGAACTTTTAAAAAGCTTTTCCAAAATTTCGGTAGTAAAAAAAAAATGTAGCAAAAGCCTTTAACGGCAGGGAACGTGGAATGAATGCAGGTACAGCCATATTTAAAAAAAAAAAAACAGAAATATAAGGTTAGTTTCTACTTTTGAAACAATGTTTAATACACCACAGAATCATCTGCTTCGTTTAATTTTTTATTGACTGAAGGCTAGATCTTAACACGCTGCAGCAAAACTAACTGGTTATTGGACATTTCATGTCATGTTTCTTTTGAAATCCTTTTAGTAATAAATTGTGGATCACAAGAGCTTCACAGACGTGGACTACTTTTAATGTATTGGTAACTATTATTTTTTGAGACCTTGGATCGGCACCGGGGAGGTGCAGCTTCGAATCCTGCTGTCGGCTACACTAACCGAGGTTCTCTGAAGATTTTCTCACTTTCACTAGTCTAATCTTGATATAGTGCCTAGACAAAAGGTGATGACCGCTAACTTAACCCTCTCTGTACTTGGAAGAGTGCTTCCCGAAGGTTGCCATCCCTCTGACATATGACGGTCTTATCCCATAGCTGGCTGTTAGGTCCATAAATAAATATAAATTAAGAACGAAAAGAATTATATTTTGATGTTTCGCAACGCATTGTATTCACCATGTGTTACAAATGAATTAGACTTGTTTAGTTATTTTTTAATGTATTTTTTCGTTTGAATGTTAATTTCCTTTTTTCTTCACAAAAGAAAGAAATGAGGAATAACAAAGATTTTGTCTAGGTTCTCAATGAGTTTAACTTTGCAGGTATGTAGCATAAATTTTAAAAGAATTATTTATTTTTCAAATCATTGTATCGTAATATTTTATTACCTGAAATCTGTTACATTTTTAAAAACTAATTTAAAGTTGGGAGCTTCTTTCACATAATGTGTTCACTTCTGTGTTCACGGAGCTAAACATTTTTTCCCTTTTTTTAAAAAAAATATGTACTAAACAACATTGGAAGTACCGAAGCCGTGGTTTAGTTAGTAAAGCGTTGTTTTCGCACTCGGGAGGTCTTTGGTTCGATACTAATGACCAACCATCCTGACCGAGGTATTTTTAGTTTTTTGTCGCTAATATGACCTACATTTGTACCTTCAACGTAGACCCTAGTCAAGTCATTCCTGCATCCTTTTCCTTACTCTATCCCAGTGTGAGCCGACCGGCCGGGTGGCCGAGCTGTCTGCGGCGGCAGGCGATCGGCTCGAAGGTCCCGGGTTCGAGTCCCGGCAGGGGCATGGATGTGGATTTTAACAGCTAAAGGCGAATCGTGGCAGGCCGAAGTCCAAAGTTACTAGGCTGGACATAGGTATAAAAATAAAGTTTACCCAGCGTGAGCCATCGATACCTACAGGCCAAAAATGAATTTAAATCATTAAAAGTGAAAGATATAAGTTTTCAGATATCTTGCTTCAAAAGTTTATCTTGATTTAAAAAAAAAAAAAATCTTGAAGGCGAAGAAATAACATTTTACACTAGGAACAGGGAGTGGAAATAGTTCAGTTGCGTGGGGATGGAGTCCCTAGTGAAACAAAAGGTATTTGAACAATAAAATAGAATTTAGCGGAGGCTATATTTCCACCGGAATTATTTATTTTACTTTTATTTATTAATAGAAAACAGACATCTTAAATTTCAAAATAAGGAGTTCGGAATTCCACGTCTTACCTATGTGTATTAGGCAATAGGCATGTTTCCCTTTATAAAACTATGGATGTTTTATCTCGCCTCTTAGAAAAGAGATTATTAATAATTATCTGCCGTCTTTATTATATAGTACATAATACAGCACAAGTACGAGCTCAGCTTCCAAGCTACAATAGATGATCTTAGGAACTAGAACTAAATGTACCACAGCACAAGGTTATCGTAGAAACCGCATATTCATACCATCATTTGATATATCAACAACCATCCCGAAAATCACAACATCCATTTCCAAATATTACTATGAAGTTACTGCGTTATCTAATTTCAGCCACGGAAGTCATGTATCGGTACTCATCTGAAACGCTACAAAACTCTAGTTTTAAATGTACTATGCATAACAACAGAGTGCACCCTTTTGAGCCTCAAACAGAAGGAATGGTGAATTCTTACAAACTCAAGAAGACAGTCTCATTATCTCTATCTTATGTACAAAATATTAAAAATAGTAAAAGTAACCTAAAACTTCTGAGTAAGTTGATAGAACGTACGAAAAAACAAGAGTTATGACATACTGGAAACTTTATACAGTGTGGTAATATAATGCACCGACAAACTTTAAGAGATAATAGTACATATAAATAAAGTAAAAATTAATTTAAAAAAGCTTTTAAATATTTTTTTGAAACAATTCGTACTAAAAAATTAAAAATAATTTTCTTTACGCAAGACTAAAAAGAAAAGCATGGGGCGCTCTAATTGAAGAATTTATAAAGTGACTGTATATGACCCCCATGCTTTTCTTTTTAGTCATGCATAAACAAAATTATTTTTCTTTATTTTTTAGTACGAATTGTTTAAGAAAAGTATGTCTATTTTTTTTACCTAGATCATAAAAGTGTTCTCGAACCAGTTGAACGCCACTGCGTTGCAGGTTAGTATTAAAATATGCTTTTAAAATATATAAATATAAGAAAGTAATAATAAATATAAATATAATAAATATAGAATATTGTATTCTATTGTGCTGTTCAAATTTTCATCATTGTATGACGTCGGGAAATGAGTTAATATAACGTTGCATGATTTGAGGACACCACGAACCATTTTGAACTAAAGAAAAGAATGTAAACAGCTCTGATCATCAGGGTGGAAAATTCTCCGTGTTTCGGAGCTACAGGCTGCTGAAAGATATACTTTAGAGCTTCAAATTTTCTAATATAATTAATTGTAGAGCTGATGCGGCAAGTTATCATCAAAAACTTCAAGTCTCATCTATTAAAAATGCATATTCAAACACTGAGTGCGCGAGGGGTTCCCCAAAGGAAATGAGGTTCCCAGAAATTTTCTGAAGTAAATGTGAGTCGAAATGACTTCCCAGCAGGTAACAATAATTCGTTTGCGACTTTTCTTCAGAGAATATCTTCAAATCAGCTATTTCCTTTGAGAAATCCCTTGCGCACCCAATGCAAAATTTCGAAATGTGCAAATTTAGATGGAACAGTTTGTAAGTCTTTGACGATAGCATACCGCATCAATTCTACCATCAGTTGTATTTGATATTTGAACCTCTACAATTTATTTACATGTAGCTCCAAATTGTCGGTGCATTAATTTACCACCCTGTATACAGCATCAAGAAACAAATGGACCCCGCTTATGTTCAGCATCGAATGCCCTTTCGAAACATACGTAAAATATATGTAAATAAAAAACGTTGTGAAAGATTTACTTATGTGGAAGAAAGGCATTTCTATTAATGATTTATCATTTTAGTAATTAAATTTCTGCTTTATCTGACGCCTACTATTGTTTAGACTCCTGTATCTATTATCAATGTACAGTATGGTGCATAAATATGTCCGTATTTTTTTAACAATGCTTAGATAACACAGCACACTTTGGCTGAACCTATTCTGCTCAATAATAGAAATAATAATTTTTATTACCAGTAAAGATATGGGAGTAATATTCTTATCGATCAGCATCCCCTTAGTTCTTCATACCATTTCCAGCACTATTTAGCAGTAACTGGGTCAAGTACTTAAAAAAGTACCTTAGGTACATTCAACAGTACCTGTACCTAGGTACATTCACCAACTTGTACCTAGTACCTGTACCTAGGTACAATTTAAGGTCAGTGCCTAGTACCTGTACCTAGGTACAAAAAACAAGTACCTAACCCAACACTGCTAGCCACTAAGGTAAACTAAATGAGATCTTCTTTCCACTGTATGAGCGGGTCCTGATTCACCTTTATTTGACTTATTTATGATATATAGCTTGTAAACTAATAGGTACACGCACGGCGCGATTTGAACGCAAGGCGTACGCACTTCTTCAAGAGAAACACAAAGTATAATTAATGCAATAGTACAGGGTGGATCAGTTAGCTACACTCTTTCAACGGTGTAGATAAATGGCCCACCATGTACTATTTCATTAATAATATTTTTCTCATGAAGAAGTGCATTGATGGATATGTGATTAGTAACATAGCTTCACTATTTTTTATTTATTTTTTAACGAAAGGTAGCGAAACTTTCCTAATCAATGCGGCTGGTTACCTACATCCTTCCCAAACCTTATTATTTGAATGCGTTTTGATTTTCTGCAGTCGTCTTGTGGACTTTACACAATAGTAAACGTACGCCTAATGAAGCAACCTACAGTCAGTCGTGCAGTGATCAATTAATACTACTTTAATGTAATAATTTCTGCAGAAATATATGACACTTACCTGTTTGATATCGGTTTTTTTTTTAGTTTTACCACCTTCCCCTTCTCCGGATTAGGGTCTCCGTTATTTAGGGCCTTCTCGAATAGAGAGGCTAACTTATAAGGCGGCCACCACACTTCACTTTTACGTGGAATCATCCACGAACTTCGAACTATAAATATGGGGTTACCATATGGCCCTGGGCTTTCATCTTCTTCCTCCACAACGACAAACATAATAGTTTCTTTGATCGTTTGTAAAGCACAGATAAAACTTTGGATGCTAACAGGCCTGCCCGCGCGCGCCTATTATGAACTATGACAGTTGATACTCACAGCATTTACATGGCTGACATGCTTTCTGTGCATGAGCGACCCACATACTAAAAAACTTTTAGTCGTGCTTTGTACGTGAGCAGCACATCATGCCACTGCACGTGTTTATTTGACCTGATATCGACGTGTATTACACGTTGAAATTTGACTACAAAATTTGAGGTGCTTATAGCTCATGTGACCATTAGTGCACGTACGTAATACGTGCACAAAGGCCACATGGCGTCTTCTGAAAAAGTTGGACCTTTTGAAAACGTCGATCCGACGTTGGTGGTTGCTTGGGTAGTATATTGATCATCTTACAAGGATCTACAAGGTAAAGACTTCTCCACTGCTGTTTCGTAAAATTATTGATCAGTGTAGTATCTAAACTAGAGCCCTTGTATATAAATTATTTCTCATCAAGGTAACTATTCCCCAAACGGAAACGTGAGTTCTAAGAAGATAGTGAGCAAAGCATTGAGCTAAACAATAACGGAAACAAGCATACATTAGTCATTAATTGAATCATATTATATATACTGTACAACGAAACATTCAATACTATCTTTTTTATTCTCAGACACATTCAAATCGCAACGTACATTTAAACAATCAGTATAATTTCAGATTACCCTTAAGGCTCAATAAAAGTGGGGTTTCCCCCCTTTTTCGTTTTACGTCAATTATTCAAATTTCAGTACAAGAAAACAGAAATTAACTTTCACGGACCAAAGTTCGTTTCCTGCTTCAATAATGAGTACAATTAGCATTTATTAAATGCTAGTAGTTACTGCAGGATTGTGTGGAGACACGTTTGGGACATTATTCTGTCCCAAAAGTGTCTGCACACAATTCTGAGTTTACTATCAATATTTTATTAAAACTAATTCTACTCATTATTGAAGGACGAAACGATCTTCAGTCTGTGAAAGTTAATTTCTGTTTTCCTGTACTGAAATTTGAATAATTGACGTAAAACGAAAAATACGGCTTGGATTGAGCCTTAACAACTCCATTTACTATATACTCATAGCCAACAATATCAACAAGTATGCACAAAACATTTGTTTGTTTGTTTTTTATTTCTTCTGCGAAGCCTTTTATTGGCTTCGTAGCACAAAACATATGTTGACATTTATTGTTTATCAAAAATATACTACATGGTTTAGTACTGAGTACTAATGAGCCAAATATTAATATCTTGTTTGGCAAATAGCCTTGATTAATGCTCAATGTAAAATCTGCGTTTTAGAGCGAAACATTGGTGATGATGATGATGGTTATTATTATTATTACTATTATTATTATTATTATTATTATTATTATTATTATTATTATTATTATTATTATTATTATATGTTTATTTTTAATAGTATAGTGTTACGTTAGCAGATCTTCGTCCTAGATCTTCACCTTTCCACTCTACAGTTTTCAGAACGTTTTGGGATGTATTTAATTGTAATTTGAGCAGTTTCTATTTTACTATTGTTTAAAAACACGTAATCTTGCATTAAATTTCAAAATCGTAAATAATAACGTTAAAGTTTGCAGAAATAATTCCAAAAACAGCTAATCCTCCAAATTTTGTTCACTTGAATTTTGAGGCGTATAGGCGATATGACTCCATCTTAGCCAACCATGCACAATGAATTCATCTTCCCAAACAAGGTTAAACTGAGCTTATTGTTTAAAACATTGATTAAATTGATTTCTGAACAATTAGTATTTTATCTCATTATTTCATGTAACATTTACGCAAATTATACATGTGTGAATAAAACCTTTAATCTTGCAACATGGCCTAACGCCTACATCGAACGGTGTCGCAATTCTTGTAAACCGAAGTCCAGTTGATATACAAGACAAGAAAGTAAATGTCAGGCTGAAATGGGTTAGACTGAGTAGAGGGGCAACCTGTAAAAGAAACGGTTCGCTCACTATCAACGTACAGTAGATGTGACAAGCCTTAATTTCTTGTTTATAATGCAAATTGTGAAATTCACTGTGATGTCAGCCTGAAATGTGTGTCCGAAATCTCAAAATGGTGGAATTCAAGATGGCGTCTGATGCGCACCTATTACCGCTTTTTCATAAAATGAAATCTATGTTTTTAAACTACATAAGTTACTCATATAATTGTATACGTTTACATGCAAAATGCTTTACATGAACAGTGGTGTAGCATGTTCAGAACGTTTTGAGCCACAATCTTTCAAGCCGAAAAACGAAATTCACTATATTTGTGATGTCAGTTCTGTATGATTGAATGTGTTTATTACACCAAAATTCAAGTCTATATTAAGAATTATGATAATCTCTTGTGCTGATTTCCAGTGTAAGCAATTGAAAAGAGGTAATTTCTAATAAAATGTTAATGTGGGAATCTTTGCATAGCAAACGATATCACACATCCAACAAGACATTTTTATAGACTTACATAAAATAACATCGTGGCAATCCTATTTCCATCAGGTCTCGTTCTCTTCTCGTTCTGTTGAAATAAAATATACTTTGATTAATTCATAAATATGCAGTTGTACATATAATAAGTAATGTGTTTAAATACACAGTTAGTTAAAAAATTTAATATGTATGAAGCTTTATGAATGGGCATACTTTGTAATTTACGTAATCAACATTCCCAAGTTCTGTTGTAGATAGATAATGTCCAAGTTCTGTTCTTGCAATAAATTCATTTTAAGCATCTTAATTTATCTTAAAGCTTGTTCATGAGCTTGATAAATATTGTGTACAAGTGTTAACTTTTTTCAATTTTAGTTACTATATTAATTTTGTAAAATTAAAACATTACAATTTCTAACACTGAAATAGTATATTTTACTCCTTGTTATTTTCTAAGATTTTTAACTATTTACTATGCAGTTATAAGCCCTTTTAAGAATTGGAATTAAAAACAATGGCCATTTTTATCCTACAATAATGATAATAGACCGCTTAGTTAGTCAGTACAAGATTATGGTGCCGAACACAATGTTATATTACAGAATTATCGGGAAAGTCTAGAAATACCTTCTTAGAAACTGGGCTTTTGGTAGAGCATAATCATTTAATATCGACATTTATTGGAAATCGTAGCTCAGATTATAAATAAAATACACAAATATTATTTAAAATAAAACATGGAGTTACATAAGAGATATCAACACATCTCATCGACGTCGGAATTCTGGATCATGACTCAAATGAGAATGTACTTACAAATTTAAAACACATTGAAATATTGAATCGCAAATTAATTTAGAGCTCCAATTATCAAGATCATACCAAATTGAATACATATACCAGCATAGTTAATTTTAGAGAGAGCAACATACGTTTCGAATTTAATATGTTTTCTGTTGTGTTGACCTGTCGAATGATTTGCACTTCGTAATCAAGAGCTAGAATTGTCACTTAATACTTTACGAGTGGCTCAGGCGTGTTTGAACCAAATATACAAAGTTCTGTAATTTCGCAAAGTCCAAAGTAGTTTCTGTTTTCGAAGATAACTGTTTGACTAATCTTAACGTATTAACTTGGCTAATGCAAGAGTGCAGACTTATATCGAAGCCAAGTCATATACTCAATGACGATGGTCGAGCGAGTGAGCGAAAGAGAAGTTTTTAGGTAATATTTATATCAGCCTATTTTCTGATTGAAGGAAGTATTGGGAACTTTCATACGCGAGGAAATAAAACTTTTCATGGTGAGACTGTTTACAAAATTTAAAAACACTTCTTAGAAAGGTTCTTGTGTTAACATTCACATAAACAATAGTTTTTTCAGATCGACGCATGACACTCGTGAAGAAGGAGAAATGTACGTAACAATTCTTATTTCCTGTGTGAAGCCAGGTTGATTCCTGTTTGTTAAGAAAAGTCTTCTTTCGTAGGAAAGTACTCATGATAATACAAATGGTCTCACTGTCTCGTGCTGCTCTCACTGTTACCTTGGAGCTGACAATAATTTTAATGTTTAATTATGATCCATTATATTTCAGACGTCGAGAAACGAGTCTTAAAGACAACTCGATTAAACCAAAATATTTTACAAACTAAATACACTGTAACATCTAAAATTATGAAAATAAAAAAAATAATATAATAATAAAATTGAGACATACAATAATAAACTTACTATTTCTAAAAATAACTAAGTTCAGAACTTAGTTTTAAAAGATAAGTGAAAGCCACTTGAAATAACTTGTGTTGTTGTTAGAGGTAGAGTTATATTTCGGCAAAGTTGTAAACTATATATTTAACTTACATTGATGGATCAGACAGGTAGATATGCATATGCTTACCACAGCTCCTTTACAATTTTCAGACATGCAATAGCTGCCTATCTGGTTCTTAGATTATATTATATTCTTATGTCTCTG
>JAGDQP010007787.1:47569-65759 GCA_022664845.1 Lepisma saccharinum | reverse complement strand
AAGTTCTTCAGTCCTAAAAGGAGGTGAAATGGAGGAAGGATGAATCAAGTTCCTTGGCGACAGCGTGTAAGAGGAACACTGGAGCTTGGCAAGCTTCATAATCTTCAAGCCATAAGGCTGGCGGCGGACCTGAAACCCACCATACCCACCAAAACTAACGTAAGGCTCGAATTCGAACATTATTAATCTTGCCAGCTCGCGCCAAGTTCCAGTATTCCTCTAACATGTTGTTGCCAAGGAACTTGGCTCATCCGTCCTCCATCTCACCGCTTTTTAGGGCTGAAGAACTTGGCTGAACTTTTTGCACCTCGGGTGTTTTTGCTTTGATTTCTAGATTCTTCAGTCATTGGAGTAAGGCATCTGATATAAATATTGATAAATCGACAGTGCTAATGTAGGTTATCATTATGTAGTGAAGTTTCAATGACTTAGTGTAGTACAATGACAGGGAAAAGTAGACTTATAGAGCAATCTATTGGGAACTATTTTTATTGCCTGATAATAATGAATCGAAAAATAGAAAATCTGGTGACGTACCGGATGTTTCCGATATTGAAGGTGAACTTTCTTGTATCAAAAGCATAATAAATAGTGATAAGGAAAAGAAAGTGGGTAGGAGCTACCTATGAAAGTTGACTTGAATGTTGATAATACTGAGACTGAGGTAAGTTATTCCACCAATAAAGTATTTAATGTTGATGGCTTGACTTTTGCAACGACAAAGAACATCTTGACGGTTTATTAATTCATTTGTTCTTTCTGTGATCTTTTACTTGTGATGTCAGTACATATTGGCGTAAATCGGAGAATAGTACAATTTTGTATTGCAAAAAATGCTACACGACTTTAATGTCATATATATCCGCTGCTTTACTTAAAGACAGGTTATGTAGTAACCTTAATAATTGTTAAGCAAAGTTTTTGTATTGTGTGTGTTTTCAGGCCGAGATAAAGAGAAACGTCTTATGTTACTCAATTTTGACTGCAACATGTTTTGTTTCTGAACCTTTAGGATGCTCCACTCGAAGATCTTTACTCGAGAATATCGATACACAAAAAGAAAACTTGGAAATTTAGGAAAATTTAATTTCAGCCTCTAAACTTAATGTGGTCGGATAAGTTATCTGCATCATCTGAAGAAGATATTATAAATATTCGGTATTGATCAAACAGCGTATGACGGATCAAACTGTTGAGCGTATTAAACAAACAAATCATTCTGCGTACCAGAAGAGTAGAGTTTTTACATAATGCAATACGCAACGAGTTGCATCAGTTCATTGGGATATTATTGTTTGAAGGAATTGTAAAAAAAAAAAAAACATTGGTAAGAATGTATTGATCCACAAAGCGCAAACTCCTCTCGTTGCAGATGTCATGAGTCCTAATAGATATTTTTTAAAAACTTTGTAATTATTTTCATATTTCAAAGAAGTATTAAAAAATCCCATGGATACCATTTCAAAGTACATCTATTATTGTCAGAGTTAAAATGAATATGCACAACATTCTTCCTGCAGAAATTCATACCATTGATGAACATATGATGCGTTTCAAAAACGCAGTAATTTAAAGCAATGTGTAAGGATAAACCCCCCATAAGTGGGTACACTCAGACACCCATAACAACACATTGGGATAACATTTAATCCAACGGTCATGTATGTAGTACCGTCCATTTAATTTTTAAAGGACATGGAGTAGTGGTTACTTTGACTTCAGCTGCTTTCGAAGACGCTACTAGATTCTCTTCCGTCTCGAAAGAAGGCACCATTGATTGCATATGGACAGATGTATGGTGCTTATTGCGATAACTAAACATATGTCTCATAAATCAGAAATACGTTCTAATACTGTTTGAATGCTCTTCCTCAAAATACGCACCACGTATATCCGCAAAATAAGATATTTTTTTTCGTTTCAGATCATGATTAGGGTAGTCATAACCCATACCTAAGAATAATATCAATCTTGATCGCTTGCGGAGCGACTTTTTAGGTAGATTTCGGAGAAAAATCTAACTATTGCGATCGGTACCATGTCATATAGATACATGGTGTCCATAAAGTCCGTTGCCACCCCGTGTATCTTCGAAACGACTTCGAATATGAGCAAACTCCAAAACACGTCCTTCATTATTTTGGGGGGTTTGAATTTTGAGCTATAAAAGTTCCACCTCTCAAACCCCCCAAACAGGGGTAAGGGTTGACTTGAAATTTTCAAGTAGCAAAGGGGGTCGAGTAATATATCGTTGGAAAGGTCTCGACAAAATAAAAAAAAATGCCGAAAGCTTCAAGTCGCTATGTTGACACAATCCAAAATGGTGGCAGTCACATTTCGTGTCCATAAAGTCAGTTGCCACCCTGTGTATCTTCAAACCGACTGGGAATATAAGAAAACGCAAAAACACGACCTTCATTATTTTATGGGATTGACATTATTAGCTTTAAAGGTCTCCTGTGTCCCCTAGGAGGAGTAAACGGAGATCAGGGTCTACGCAATATTGTCAAATGACAAAAGTGGTCAAGTGTTACCTAGTGTCAACGTGTTTGTTACCAGAAATAATTTGGTGAAACCTTAAAATTTTAAATTGTTCCATATTCGAAATGGCAGTTAGATAAAAATTCTAAAAAACACTTATATTTCTCACTCAGACAGCAAGAGGTCTAGAAGTTACTCTTCACAGCGAATCTGTATCTAACTGTTGCTGTCATGATTCTTTTCGAAGTTCTAACATACACACAACTAAGCTGCTATGTTAGTCCCATAGTTTTATAATGCTAGGAATATTTCGAAACATTTTCTTATTCTTTAATTTTCTTTATGAAGGTTTGCTGATGGACGTAAATTGTCAGTGTTGCGAAGAGGTTCCAAATTCCAGTTTTCCAGCATGTTCCTAAGTACATATGCCTTAACCACTAAATAGTTTTACATGTTCAACTTATAAATAAATAACTTCAACGCCTGTAACTTTAATCAGCAAAGTGTAAGAGGAAAGACACTATTTAGTGGTTAAGGCATATGTACGTAGGAACATGCTGGAAAACTCATTGTCAGACATTTGGAACCTCTGCACAACATTGACAATTTACATTCATCAGCAAACTCTGATAAAGAAAATTAAAGAAAAAGAAAATGTTTCGAAATAATCTTAACATTACAAAACTATGGGACTAACATACCAGTTTATTTGGGGGTACGTTAGAACTTCGAAAAGAATCATGACAACAACAGTTAGATACAGATTTTGCTGTGAAGATACCTTCTAGACCTCTTGCTGTCTGAGTGAAGAATAGAAGTATCGTTTTAGAACTTTCATCTGACTGCCATTTGGAATATGGAACAATTTTAAATTTTATGGTTTTCCCAAATTATTTATTGTGTGAACCCCCTTGACATTAGGTATCCCTCGACTACTTTTGTCATTTGACATTTTCACGTAGACTCTGACCTCAGTTTACTTCTCCTAGGCGACACGGAGTGGAACTTTTGTAGCTAAAAATGTTAGTCCCTTAAAATAATGAAGGACGTGTTTTTTGCGTTTTTTTATATTCCCAGTCGTCTTGAAGATACACGAGGTGGCAACGAATTTATGGACACGAAATGTGATCGCCGCCATTTTGGATGGGATCAACATAGCGATTTGAAACTTTCGGCAAAAGATTTCTTTAGTTGAAACCTTTCAAACGATATATTACTCGACTCCCTTTTCCATTTGAAATTTTCAAATTGAATCCCCGTACCCCAATCCTGGGACATCTGGGGTGGAACTTTTATAGCTTACAATTCAAGCCTGTCAAAATAACCAAGGACGTTTTTTTTTGGCGTTTGCTCAGATCCGCAGTCGTTTCGAAGATACACGAGGTGGTAACGGACTTTATGGACACGAAATGTGATCGCCACCATTTTGGATGGGGTCAACATAGCGACTTGAAGCTTTCGGCAAAATATTTCTTTTGAAGAGGCCTTTCAAGGATCTATTACTCGACCCGATTTGCCATTTGAAATTTTTAAGTTGACCCCCGTACCGCAATCTCGGGGGTCTGGGGTGAAACTTCTATAGCTCAAAATTCAAGGCCCTCAAAATAATGAAGGACGTGTTTTTGCGTTTGCTAATATTCCCAGTCGTTTCTAAGATACACATGGTGGCAACGGACTTTATGGACACTCTGTATATATATATATATATAATACATTCTAGGGGCCATTATTTTGAAGATATTTGAACCAAATTCTATTGTGATGTTTCTAGGCTTAATAGCTCAGCTAAGTTCGTTAATGAGCTAAATCGGCCCAAGAGGGTGGTTGGGGGAGGGGGTGAAATTTTGAAGAAAAGAAGAATATATCTCAGCCCCTTGGAGTTTATAGGGAAACTTTGTCAGCCTAAATTATAGTACTCCCTATGAAGTTTACGGTGACACCAACGATTCAGGAGTTGTGGGGCTACGAGTGAGGGTGGGGATAGAAATTCGAAATTTTTAGAACCATGTCTTGTGAGGTAACGTTGAAAAGTTCTTGATGATTAATCTTTAAATCAATAACTAATTTATCGATAGCGCTCATATTTTGTTAGGGGTATATAAGGTGACGGGTTTCATTGGACCTGTTAATTTCAATTGGAATATCACTGCATTCAGTTCTAATAACAAAAAGTTTCTACGGAAATTAGTTAACCTGTTAGGGTAATTAGTTACCATATTTAAAATTTTATGATGCAAATAAAATGATAAAAGTATATTTACTTAAAGTGCTTTTATTCTGCCCTTACTCCAATGTATTCGATCAAAAACACCTCGAAATCTACCTCAGCCAATAGGCCTGCCAAAAGGAATTTTTTAATTCTTTTCGGGTTTGTTGATGATACGAAATGGGCATTCCTTTAACAAATAAAGGCGTAGTGGAAAACAAGGAGTATTTGAAAACATATACGTTAATTGATGATAAAATAACTGAACTTGTATACGATTCAAAATCGTACACATGGAAATTAGTGTCGGATGAAAGTGATGAATTCAGCGGAGTATTGGAGATTAGGCAAGCTTCATCGTCGCAGTTCATCGTCGCAGTAACGGCACTTTGCAAGTGGTTTTCTATCCTGGGCACTGAAAGAACATTATTGGTATTGCCCTCAGGTACTACACCTGTATTTGTAAGGGAGATATCTTGTTAGTTGTATCGTGTGTATGTGAGAACGTATTCATACACAATTATCACAGTGACTGAAATACTAAAATTTGATACCAACTTCGGAGAGCCACCAAATCAACCAGACGAAAGATAAGTGATTTACATTGTACTACGTATAACTTGTTCCTTTTACTTTACATACTGATAATTTGAAATCTAAATAATGAAAAGTTTGAAAGTTATGAGCATTTAAAATTACTCTTCAAAAGTCCCGGTTCCTGTGTTCCAAAAATGTAAAGGAGCTAAAAGTGTTCAGTGCTTTATGAGAACGGAATCTCCAGGCATAATGTACGACTTTGCAATTCATCAGCGACTGGTACCGGCAGATGTATGGGCTTAACATTTTCTGGAGTCATAGTTATGGTTCTAGCATGTACACTTCCTCTTGCTTTCGATTTATTTCACCTCCTTGCAACTAGCAGTTGCTATGAAACTAACCAGTTATGCTAGGGAAAATTCGTCATCAATAATGTGTGATTGCAATCTCCAATCAGAAAAAGAACACAAAAAGTCAGGAAAGGGTCATGGGGCATGACTATTGAAACAGGATATGGTGTTGCTCGCGTGAGGTGGTTTGATAGAAAAGCAGTGAACCTAATTTCAACATTATATATATGTGTTGAACCAGAAGGTACATGCAAGTAATGGGACACTGTTTGAAACAAGCATATTGCTGTCAGTAGACCAAATATCGTGAAGGTGTGGATCTTTCAGACATAGGATCTCTCTAACATCTATAAAAATGCTACATGGACTTTGAATCGTTATTGTGTACAGCTGGTACGAAGACAAAATAGAGAAGAAGACAAAATGGAGAAGAAGAAAAGTGAATTCTGCCTGTTACAATTTCAGTCGCACATTGCACACGGATTGGAAAAGTGTGAAACATGCCCTGAAAGGAAACGTGGACGATCATCTGGAGATTCTCGGACCGTCCCTTACCCTAAAGCAAGGCATACTTCTCTGCAAGTTGCTACGTTCACTCTGACCAAACAACACATTTGTCTGTGTACCATGAATTTACAACTAGATGCAAGTAAAGTGATTCATTATTTTGGAGTGAATGAATTGCAAAGTGAAAATAATTCAAGCGAAAGTGTTTCAAATATTTTCATAACAAAGCTAAGAGATAAAATGTGGAGTGACACTATCCATCAATTTGAACTTTTCAGTTAAACATGTATTGGACAGCTTAAGTTGTGCAATACAGAAATTAATATTGAGTGTAGTATACTGAGAAACTCATCGTGGGATGTTACATTTAAACTATCTAATATTCTATCCCTATCCTATACATTGTTCAATATTCTAAATTACTGTTTGTATATAGACATATATATATGTCAAGGAAAGTCATTCAGGGACGAATGTTTACTTCACGTTATACAAACTTTTGTAAGTTAAACACTATACGTTCGAGACCGTTGTTTCTGGAGCAACATTTGTCTGTGCTATTTTACAAAAATTAATTAAACAAAAATTTGATTGTCTCTTATTTACATAATATTTAAGCATAACAATTCCAAAATTTCCGCCTGAAAGGAATAGGTCAAATATAAAATGTAGTAACGAGTATGGAAATATTAAATATTATTAATCGTAATTATGATAATTTGTAAAAAAAATCAGAGTGAATAGATGAGTATGACGTACGAATTAATGAATTATATAAGATTTTATTTTTATGATTCTATCAAAACTTCTGATAATATGATACAAGAAATAAACTCAAATGTGTGAACAGCCTACATGTTTATACATGAATACTCTATATACCAAACTGGTTTATATAGACATTCCAAAACGTGAGAATTCTCAATAGGAATTTTGTATGAACCCCACACAGCACAAACTATATAATAAACCTGGAGAAACGTTACTGACTGAAAATATATGCGTTCTCAAAACTTACGATATTCGTTAAAAGAGATAGGGATGACTGGGAACTCCATGTTTTGTCTATATTGTATATAAGAATATTCTGAACATAATATCGACTATGCATTTTTTTGAATGATCCACATATATGGCAGGTAAAACGAACCACTTCCTTACTTACTCTATAGCTTACGGAACTAGTAACCCGTAATAACTCGGAACCCTCAGTGACAAACGTTGGTCTTAGGGTTCAAGCCAGTTTTCATCACAAGCACATACTTTTCGAAGATCTCTTCTAATACTGTCCCCCCCCAACGTCGTCTTCGTCTTCCCAGCAGTCTCTTTCCCTGCGGCTTTCCAACTAACATGGAATATATTCTTGTTTTTCTCCCATCCGAGCCACATGGCCTTTCCATTTAAGTTGTCGCAATTTCATTATCCTTACAACATTGGGGGGGGGGTCGTACGGTCAGTGAGTTCTTCATTGTTTACTCTCCTCCATTCTCAAGTCATCTTGTTCCGTATCGGTGGGAATATCTTTCACAAGAACTTATTTTTAAGCGCTCGTAATTTATGTTTATCTGCTAGGATCCTACTCCAACTTTCGCAACCGTAAAGTATTACAGACAGAATAACCGTTCCCTATATTTTCAATTCCAACCTTCTTTATATTAATCGTGTGATTAGGTGTTTCTAGATTGAATAGAAATGTGCTTTGCCCGATACTGAACGACTTTCTTTTTCTTCCGGTACCTCGGATTTGCTAGTAACGTATGGTCCTGAGTAATTACATTTGTTTAATTCCTGTGTCTATTTCCGTTGTTCCCTGTCTTTAGGCTTGTTATAGTGTATTTTGTTTTCCCTATATTTACCTGTAGACCTATCTCATCGCCCGCTTTTACTAAGACATCTAGTGTTACTTTATAGTGCTTCTATATATTCCTTTATTAAATCTACATCATCCACTTACACGAACAGATGTAGAGCCTATTATTATCAAAACGTCTCTTGTCCACAAAATAGTAAAATTGAGATATTAGCATGATTTAGCTCATTTCATTATTTTCTAATTAGCAAGTTTAATGAATCCAGAACGCCTGTAAAATCATTTAATTATCAAAATAAATAAGTGTATAGAAACAGTAATTAACAGTAAATATTGAATATATTTTATCCTTTCCAATTCTCCCCTTTTTTTAGATGAAACTCTTGGTAAACTAAAATTATTAGTATTATTTCTAAGATATTCATCGTTGCAAATTTTCCCTAACATTGAAAAATAAGAAGTGTATTACAAGTCGTTCTTCTAGATATCCCAACATCTATGGCGTTTGGACAAGAGACGTTTTGATAAGCTCCACAGTTGATTCAAGCCATTCATCGTTAGTCCCCTTTTTCTCTTTTATTTTTAAAATCGCATATTCTAAAGCAAACTTAAACAGTAGTGGTGACAATGCATCACCTTGTTTCAATCCGTTACCAACCTTAAAAATATGTTACATATTATTATTACCTACCCTACTCTGCTGATGGGGGTCGCTGAGAGACATCCTCACTAGTTGAACACATTTTTTTAAAATCCAAATCGTACCAATATATTGTATAGTTTTCCTATGTGATAGAAACATAAGCTTTCTTAAAATCAATGAATAACTGGTGAACAGCCTCATCGTATCCCCAATTGTTATCCAAGATTTGTCTCAAGGCGAAGAGCTTGTCCAATGTGGATCTATTTCTTCTAAATCCTCATTGGTGATCTCTAATTATTCATAAACGTATACACTTTGGCGAGTTAGTAGTATATTACTTAATACTTTGTAACATGTTGGAAATAACGAGTTTCGGCGGTAATTATTACAGTCCTATTTATCGCTTCTTTTATAAACCGGAATTATTATTCAGGTTTCCATTCGTAATGTCTACATTTTGTTGCGACATTACACCAAATATTTTTCCTAATAATTACCATCATCTGGACAGAAAGTATAACGAATTTGTTCTTGAATGATATTTACTCCACCTGGTGGGATAAATTAAATGTATACTGAGGAAGAAGGCTTGAGCAATTTGAAACAGCAGATGGATTTGTAGAATGAAATTGTCGAACGTTTTAAATCTCATCTGGTCAAAAGAGCCGAGAAGTATTATAGCGACGTTCTTAGGCAGCCATTGCTGTGTGTATCAAACTTACCTATGTGATTTTCTGAAATTTGTCTATGGCGGTAATAATACTTCAGTACAAATAATTTTGGAATCCAGTTTATATTGTGGAAATTACTGTCGAGATTACGTTGGCAATACTAGGTGATTGTTCAAAACCAGAATGTGTTCTTCAGTTATTGAGTCTACGGTTCTGAAACACGTGCTCTTGGAGTATGCCAAAATGGGACGCCATATTGTAATGGAAGCAAAACTTAAATTATAATAGGCTAGCTATAGCTCGTTTGTAAGTGTCTTCTTTTTCTTTTAATATAAGAACCGGTTGTTCTAGTATTTCTAAAATTTCCAACGTAAGTTGGAAATTACCTTAAGGCCATTCCAGGAAGAATTAATTCAGCCGCATCAAGTAGGTATAAACTAGGCGAATGCTTACTTCAGTTGTGTAGTACCTAGAATTTGCTATTATTAATTTGATTTTTTTTAGTATGTCGACATTTTGCTATTCTGGCTCCGAATTTGAGAATATAAATTCGGTGATGGAAATTGACATTCATTCATATTCGAAGCATTGAGACGAGTCGTTACTGGAATTGATCATCAGTTCGTACTCCGAGATTATTCTATTTCCTACCTAACAAGGCTCTATATTGAATATTTTGGTATTAGACTACTATGTCAGACTGAAACATCTCGGCTAAAAGGTGTGTGTGTGTGTAGGGGGGTTACATATAGTAATTGCCAGGCCAATCCAGAATGAAATAATGATTATATTTCAGTTCATAATCATTGCTTTTGCAGTACTTTTGATTACTTTCCAATTTAAATATTCTTTTATATGGTTAGATGTTATATATATACTTGGATTGTTACGTTGCATTTTGGATTGTTCATAAGAAAGAAACTTCATTAAATAAGTCAGCAAAATTTAATCTATATTTTTGGTTTTATATATATATATATATATATATATATATATATATATATATAGAGAGAGAGAGAGAGAGAGAGAGAGAGAGAGAGGCCCTAATGGTCCTGGCCCTAATGATCCTGCAAGCCTTAGTTAATTCGAGCTCGGTAAGTTGGTATTCGTAAATTACTGTTCGAGGTTTAAACCAAAAGAATTTCATTGGCAGGTGCTACATACTTTGGTCATTTTGGGTAATTCAGAAGTTTATTTCTCCTCGCTCTGTAGAAATCAAATATGCTAAGATGTGCTAGTCTTCGGAAGAGCAGCTGGTGTCATTACACATTCCTTTGGAAGCTCCTCCTTTCTTCATATATTATTTACAAATTTGTGGATGAATTGATCAATGTATCAAAACGAACAACTGCGAAACAAATATAATATTAAGTTCAGGTCAGTAAAGAATACACGTGCTGCATGTACCTTTTGACAGGAGCTCTGTAAAGTACTAAAGTAAAATTATATATTACAACATTGCATTGCGATACCAATTGTAAAGGAAATTGTTTCTGTACAGAATGAACCTTTCTTTTAATTATACCAATTCTAATGGGAATCTGACTCCTGGTTTAATGAATTCTGGCAGTACAAACAACTCTGCTGGTGAAGTTATGGAATAATTATTTTGCTAAAAGTGACGTCTTTTAATTAGTCCATATTCTTGGTAAAACTACTGCGGAAGCTTCCGTAACAAGTAGTAGTTGATAAATTTCCAGCTTTGCTGATATGTTGTTAGAATGATTCACGCTTCTTCGAAAGTCAAATATGACAGTGCAAGGCTTAAAGTGATGTGGAATGCAGATACAAACTCTCACGAAAGTACTAGCTTTGTAAACTCTTCATACTGTCTACCTATCAAGAAAACCTGGACAATCTGTATAACCACTTATTTTCATAAACTAATCATTTCAAGAATATATGTTATATTATTGAATGTTATATAAAATTATTAAATTGTTAATCCAATGGACTTACTCAAAACCCGATATATTTATAATGTTTTTCACTGTCTATCAAATTCAGCACTACTGCACTCTGAAATCAAAGGAATGAGGTATATGGAATCCAGTAGGATAAACTAGATTAGCGTGCGCGGCACGCACATAGCCAAGTTCCAAACCGACCCGACGACGAGCGGAGCCAAGTAGCTTTACACGAAACACTAAAAGAGACCGAACAAAAGCTAAATCTCCATTTTGAAGAAAACACTACTTACATTACAAATTACCCTAGCAACACCATATGGCCAACGTTTACTAGTAATAAAATATTCTCTAATACTACCAAACATCAAGCCAAAGGGTTAATGCGGTGCTGAGTTATAAGCCCCCCAAAATAGGCTTTTTTGTGTAATAACCACTAACTGACTGACTGACTCACTGAAATAAATGTTTGACATGTTCCCGACTAATACAAAACTTTACACAGGGTGGGCACAGTAGCCCCTCAAATTGTAAAACCAATATGCATGTTCTGACGTGTTCCAGACTAGCTAGAAATACAAAATGTTACATATGCTTAGCGGGTTTCTTGTAAACCTAAACAAAAGTCCACAATCTGGGTTGCGACCCCTAGAGGGGGGAATAGCCCCTCAAATTGCAAAATCAACATAAATGTTCTGCCATGTTCCCGACTACCTAGAAATATACAATTACACATACTTAGTGGATAATTTGTAAACCTCCAGAAATGCACAAAATCCGGGCTGTGAACCGTTAGGAGGGATACAGCAACACTTCAAATTGTGTAGCAAATATAGCGGTTCTGCCATCTTTTTGATCATCTATTTTTTTCAAACAATAGTAAAAACTTGTTCATTTCCAAAAAAAGTCGAAAGCTACAGATTTGGCCACTAGCGGATGGGCACAAGAGCCCCTCAAGTTTTATTTTTGGACATAATCTTGAGCATGATATCTAACAATAGCTAGAAAGACAACAATTTGCAATAAAGCGGACCTGCTAGTTGCGCATATTCTGAAAAGTTCTAGTTTAAGGATACCACTCCCAGGTCCACAACAGCTCCATCAGCCCCTGTAAACTACCCCGTGAGTTAAATACTCGATCACATGGATTGTTGCATACTGTTGAAATCGTCTTAGCAAGATCTGTTTTAATCTGATATATAAGCATATCGTTGAAATTTCATTTGTTTCATAAAACTTGGCTAAGTCGATATAAGAACTACTTGGGAACAAACTTGGCCAATTTTGTATATCAAAACTTTAATATGCTGAAACATCTCTTTTTTGTACTTCTTGGGAACTTGGCTTTGCTTTTGACACTGGATTCGGATATTTGATTTTTAAGAATTTGGCGGTCTATGAAAATACAAACGACAATGTTTAGTTTAACTAGGGAAATGTAAAGCACACTGGTTGTAAACTTTGAGTAACGAGAAGAAACAATTCTCAAACTATTGATTGATCAAAGACGTAACGTTAAAATTTCCAAACAAGCAGTTCGCAGCGTTATGAAGCTTTGAAACTGTTTTTGTGAAACTGTACATAAAAAGACTCGTAATATCACAGTATCTCCCGTAGGTCTGGGACTTCGGTGGTTAAGGACTAACTGGCTTAAAGTTTGATGCCTTAAATTTGTTTAGATTTTTGATTGGGAAGAGAATGTCATAACATATCAAGCAACAATAACATTTTATAGAAACATTTCATATTCAATCGGATTTAGTTTATTTCAAGCAACACTATTTCAAGTGGATACTCATATCTAGAAGGGACATAAATATTTCAAATCAGCGTGAAAAATTGAGTTTGTGTGTCAAAGCTTAGGTGCCATTGGCCAGTGGTTGAAGAGAAATTGATGAGTAAATTTATTAATATCATTATTTGGGGTTGAACACTTATGAATATCTGGCACTAATTTACACAAAACGCCGCGCACTACGGTGACATCACTGACATCTGCACATCGTTATGTCTATAGCCATCTAGGTGGTGACGCCGATACATGATTAAAATTGACTAAACTCTGCCAAGCTATAAGCCTTCTAAATAACTTCTTTACACACAGTATTTGTGTGTCATTTTACGGATTCTACACTTGTATCAGTTTGAGTCTCTGGTCAATATGAGTATAAGGACGTGCGGCTATCAGTGTCATTTGACTCCCTATTACCGTAGTGCTCGGCATTGAACATACACTAGCAGTAGATATTTATAAGTGGCGTACCACAAACAATGTTAGTCAAAAGTTTTCCCGAGACTTTCTCTTCACTGGCTCCTAATATTGCGGCACTGGCCAATGGCTCCTAATATTTGACTGACACAGACAATTTTTTATGCTGATTTTAAATATGTAAATATATTTTAGATCTGATTGTCCACTTGAAATAGTGTTGTATAATGTTTCGAAAGTTATCAGCTGTCAATTAAGCAACCCCAGATAGCGTTAGCAAAAGAAAAAGTTTTCAGATAATCCTTCTCTGTGTAGAACTAATCTGTCGTGTAGCATATTTTATATTGTCTCTTATAGAAAAAATATATTGCGGGCTTATTATTAGTAATTTTAAATTTTCAAAACTCTAAATGTGGGTATTATTCGCTCTCCAGATATGCGTTTAATCGACTGTTACATGATGGATTTGAAGCATCATGTAAACTTTTGTGTTATATTATATCTCACTAGTTCACACTAGACGTTGTCGGTATCTTTAAATGTGATTTTTAAGGCCTTTAGGCATCTAAGATTCAGGCCGAGATAGGAGAGGGGAGAGGATTCGGGAAGCTGTCATCAAGGAGCTAGTTTGAAGGTGTCATTTCGGCATTTCTCTAGTATGCCTGAAAACTACACTAGAAAGACCTCAGTCAGTCGCTAGGATCGAATCCGTGGCCTCCCGAATGCTACGCGAACGCTCTACCACTGAGCTACGGCGGCTCGCTGTTGGCTTTATATGTTCAAAGCAACGTGTTGGAAGCTGTTGTGGGGTAGGAAAAGACAAACATTTTTACTTGTTGTTGTACGTACAAGAACTGTTTTCGATTGGAATGTATTTCTTGAATCGTAAACCCTTTTACCATTGTTGGAGAAGTGCATGTGTAAGAAAAGCAGTGTTTAAAAATATATTATATTGGGAAGTGAATACTTGATTGATCTTATCAAATGTATAAAGTATAATTCTAGGTGAAGTAGATTCTGAGTAGCTGGAAACATAAATGCCAATTAAAGGGTCGAATTGAAAAAAAAAATCCCGAAGTCATGTTTTTCTTACTTATCAATTTTTTTTTAAATGAAAGATATTAAATGGTTATGGTGTTCCTGAAATGGTTATGGTTAATATTTTAAACCTGCAGCAACACACGTTATATGAAGCACCATTGCCGTTGTTGGTACTAATTTTATATAATTATTGCGTTGTATATTGTAAAAAACTTATGCACTTAGATATTTTTTTTTAATTGAACTGAACGATAAAGTATACTTTCGTAAGAAAATATTACAAATCAGAAGAGGAAAATAATATTTATAATACCTTGCACAATTGACAATGCAGGGAACAATGTCAGTAGGTAGAACTGAGCACAGAATACGGAATGCTATTATGCAGTTTCCATTACATCTGGATCTACAGTTCCGTTAACTCTTTTCTGCGGCACCCTAATAAGGCCACCGCTCATTTTGGGTTACATACAGCAACAAGTGACGTATATCGTTTAGTTTTTCTGATTCGATGGCAAGATACTTTTCTCCATTATCTGATTTGGGCCAGTCAATGATCAGCCGTCGAAGTCCTTTCAGCTACAAAATTAATGATGAGAATGGTCCTGTCATTGTATTTATCTCAGTTGAAATCTCAAATCGCGTAAACCTGATCTCCTAGGATTGTGTTATGCTTGAATGTAAAAATGCAATATAGTCCCTTTTTATCGAATACTTCCACCGCATCATTAACCATTTCACGGGATTCATTTTTTCTAAGAGTATGTTTAAGAAATACCCATTCGAATGAGCTGACACTGCTTCAAGATGTTCTGGACAGCACACTTTTTTCTTTCTGAATCGTTATTTCTCTCTAGAAGCAAAATGTATATATCTCTGGAAGCAAAAACTAGCAGCTATGATGGATGTTTCAAATATAGGATTTAGAGATATTTTTAGACCATAACACTCACGTAGTGAAAGCTGAAGAGGAGAAGACGTATGATTACGTTTAAATCAGAATATCCCCAAAAATGGACTTGTTTTTGTCTTTTTATTAAGAATTTTTTTTCAATTGAACCCTTCAATTAGATGGAATTAATTCTTTTGGTAACATACCTAAAAGATCCCATTGGCCTCTTAGAATTAGTCTTCTGTATTTCTGTTTTTCAAAGTGAAAGATGAAGCTGCAAACTTTATTTCCATTCTCGACCAAATTGCTAGAATTACAGTTTTAAAACTATATGTACAATTGTGTTAGATCAAATACTGTCCACAACAAACAGTAACCATTTTCCGTTTATATAATTTTAATGCATACTATACAATCACACATATAAGGTAATTTATCTTAATTCAAAGGAGGCCAACACTTTCCTAGAGAAAACGCATTTTGTACATTGAACTTTACTGAATACTTAAAATTACATTTTTCTCTAAAATGTACTCTAGAACATTTTTTAAGTAAAATTGTAATTGTAAACTAATATATCATCGGTCAAGATCGTTAATCACAAAGTTGTCATTCTCTTGGCTTAGAAGATAAGCGTATATAGATTGACCGAGGATGTTCGTTTATTCTTCCTATTCTTTTTCTCAATATAGTTCGTAGAAGTACTAGTTGTCGTTGTTGTTGTAGAAGTACTAGGTCTTTCCAATGTGAAAAGTTTAAAATTCTGATTAAATCTCTAAATCTATATGCTCTTTCTTCTTGGCAAAAATAAATTTACGAGGTCAATGATAATATGAAAAGAAACGTTGTCAAAGAAACATTCAACAATGAATGAAATAACACAAGCCTGCAAATTCAGTGAGTTAAACATTGTCCCTTCTGTTTTGAGGGGAACTGAATCCAAAATTAGACTCGTTTCTTCCTATCACGCAAAGTTTCTCCACAAAATGCAAGAAATAATCTAAATAAAAAAACTGTTCAGATAACCGGTTAGAATGTATTCAATCTTCATTTATATGAGTTATACTTTTCAAATTTTAAGAATATTCTCTATTGCAATTGTTTTCAAGACAAATATCTAAAATGGAAACAGTAAACATTTGAAAAATAAAATAAACAGTCTTAAAAACGGGTTTTTACTCATTCACTAAATGAAGTTTTCGCTATCCTTCGAAACTTCTCTTGAGGTTTATCCTTTTATGCATAGTATCTCGCTGCAGACTCCAGCAGGAGTCAGCAATCATGCTAACATTCCACCGCTCCTTTCCATCTCTTTAATATTTTTATGGAACCTCTGGTCTTGCTCTTCGCTACTGCACCACTCTGTATGATTCCTTTAACCGGTAAGTAGTCCAAACAGAAGTACAGGGAATATAGTTTGAGGATAATTGTACAACCCAGTTCTAATTTTGTGAACATATTTTGAACGATTGGCCTGACGTCTGAGTCCTTATGATTAACAATGAATTGTGTGACATATAGGTAGGAAGGTAGATAGATAAAGAGAGTGAGAGAAACCTTATTCGAGTTTCGAATAAAATGATTCTTAGAATAGTATATTGAAAACTGCCTCTTCTACCCCCTCGCTTCACTTGCGTGCCTCGTAATTGGATTGTAAACTTGTTGTTTGGAACCACGATCCGACTTTGGAACCACTATAGAATGGTACGTTTATCATTATCATTTTCCCAGTCTGTACGTCTAAATAAGACGTACCTGACTTCATTGGTTGCCTTGTGTTATTGGTTGATGAAGTGCGAATTCCCTTATTACGTTTGATCCAGTTGCGTATGATAATCATATAATTACTTCCTTATGAAGCTGAATATATTTCCATAACTTGCCATATATCATAGGACTGAGACAAAACATTTGGAAACAAATATGTAAATCGGGCCTAATGGCTAGGTGCATTGAATCAGCTGTTTTATTCTTATACGCTAAATTATACGGAACCGTCTTCCGCTTGGGTTGCACTGGTATGATTCGAAATGATACAAGATTAAGTAAGATGACCAGAAAATATTATTATTGTTATTATTATTATTAGTAGTAGTAGTAGTAGTAGTAGTAGTAGTAGTAGTAGTAGTAGTAGTAGTAGTAGTAGTAGTAGAAGAAGAAGAAGAAGAAGTACAGTTTTCGGCATACCTCCGATTTCTATATGCCTTCCTCATTTGGTCCTAGTGATAGCAATACAGAAAGAAAAGATTTGGCTCAGTAGTTACTAGAAAAAAGTAAAGAAAACTCATATGGGTCTCTTATATTCTACTTCCTTGCCGATTTATATGTCCAATTTTATGTCCTTTACACGCGATATTTTAGGTTCTATTCGGTATAATTTCTTGCTGTTCTATATGACACTAAATGTTCTATTTCACATTGTAGCCCAATTTCATGTTCTATTTTATGCCTTAATCCATGCTCTATTCCACGTACTATTAATGTTCTAATTTTCTACAGCTGATAATTTTACACCTAGTCACTTTTAGTACGTCACTTGTTTGCATTACACAGACATTATTTTTCGAATGGGATAATTTTACTTTAGAGTGGCTAAAATACAGAATTATGCCGGCAGGACAATGGAACATTTCTAACACATGAAAACGGAAAATCGTATTACTATTCCCTTCAGCTTGAGTAATAACTTCTTCGTGAAAAGGTATGGAAGTGGAAAACAAGGTAGATTAAAAGACTGTGAGTCCTCTAGAGACCCCGCTTGGTAAGATATGTCCATCGACTGACCTTAGTAGGATGGTTAGAAGTATTAATTGGTACGCTTTGCAAGATCTTTTAGTGTAGTGTGATTTGATTGGGGACACTTTGGTGAAAACAATAAGTTATATATAAAAACAATAGTAAATAAATTTATAATCCCGTCACTCTTGCCTCAAGAT